>CAVNYN010213409.1:0-120164 GCA_963692815.1 Nyctanthes arbor-tristis
TAAAGATGCTGTAAGGGGAATTATTGCAAGTTTTACCGAAAATAATGAGTTTTTGTCACATCATTTTGAGGCTGGAAGTTGAGTTCTACTGAGGCTTGTTATATGGTATATTTTGGCTGAGATCAGAGGAAACTTTGGTTCAGTTCCGATCTTTTACTATTTCACTGGTCACCGGGGAATCCAGAATTGGATTTGGAATTATAAGCGTAATGATATAGATTGATGATAAAAACTGATAATTAAGAACCGAAAAGTTAGTATGATGTGCATAACATGCTGAGTGATATATTTCATAATATATGCATGATCTGAAAAACACAATAAGACATAGCTTATTGCCTTAAGGTGCAACTGTGAGGCAGTTTCTACTTTATAGAGGTGTATTTGTCAGTTGAGTGAGGCACACACCTCAAAACTTCCACCTTGTTGATCTCTTAATTTTCTTTACTTACTTTTTTTTGCTTTAGGCTCAAGTTCAAGATACATTAAAGATTATGGTTGAGCAATTCTGGGAATAGCTCAGTGTCTAACTAATATATTACAAAATCGTGTTCTCAATCTGAAAATAGACCACTGCTCCACTAACTAAAGATCGTAGTTTCTTTTATGTTACTTCAAAAATTTTATTTTCTTTGTTTGTGTAAATTAAATTCTGAATTTTAGGGATTTGTTATCTCGATTTTGCATTTTAGTAATTTATGCGCTTATTCTGCATGTTAAGTGAAATTACATTCATTAAGCATGTTGCACTAATTGTTGTATCTGGATGTTCACCTTTTTTCTGTTAGTATTGAAATCCCACCTAAATGATACGCATTTCTTGTGAACCAGGGAATATATGCAGCCTGTTGAAAGTATACCTTTCAATGAAATTGTCTTCTTCGATAATGTTGACAAACTTCGAACAGTTAAGTATTTGGATACCTTGATACAGTACAGAGTTAGGAGTTGGTCGCTATCTTACCACGTGAACCAAAAAGAACTGAAGTTTTTACTATTATTTATTGAGTTCTCTTTTGTTGAGTTATTTGAAATTTTATATTAGATTAGATGTTGAACATCATGTGCTATAGATAAGCAAGACATTGATTCAATTCATTTACAATCGTAAGTGGGAAGGGAAAAAATGGAAGGAAGGCAGGAAAAATGAAGAGAAAATGCTAGAAAGAAATGTCAGGGGCTGAAATAGTGATGTTAATTAGTTCATCTATTAATAAAAGGATTGACATTTAGGTTGAGTAAAATTTATGGGAAGGCAGCTTCTATCTAGTTAAAAGGTTAAAAAAGTTTTCAATACAGTCAAAATCACTTATATTAAGATGTTAAAACGACTTACAAACTTAAACTGTAAACAATTTTTTTAATAATACTGCTGTTCTCATTTCTTACTATTTCATTTCACCGTTGTAGGCTTTGATTGGAGATCCTAGAAGAAGAATTCAAGCTGATCTCTTGGAGTCGCACAAATTCCTCAAGTGTTCTTGATGCAGCAAGAGTGGCAGTATGCCATCTCCATCCATGCATAACACTTCGATAATGTGAGTGTTGACATGTTTTCATATTGTCAAGGATTTGCAATCGCATTGTAAGATTGGTCTATAATGTTGCTCTCGATCAAAGTGTTTTAGGCAAGGGGAAAAAACATAGTTTTTGGGTGCTTATTTCTAAATTTCCACCGAACTTTTAATGAGTTTTGCCTAGTACCATTTATATCAAAGTTTAAACTGTTAAAAAGAGGATCAAAATGAGAGATATCGATCCCACTTGATCCCTAGGGCAGTACGAGCATTTGAGGTTTTTATTTTCTTTTACAGGTATACTCTGACTCAAGAGCACGGTGATCTCATCAATCTCCACGACTGGTTTCAGTCGTTCAAAGCGGTCATTTCTCAACCTGGTCCAAAAGCCAAAAAGAGATCGAAGCACTCACCATCGCCGAAGAAAAGGAAAGGTTCCAGTGAACCACCTCGAAACTTTAGCGACGCATCGATTCAGTATCCTTTTATAGTCTTTTCTGCATACTTGCGTTTTTCGCCATTGAATTGGTAGAACTCTCACTAAAGTTCTTTGGTTAAACTCTTTCCTTAACTCCAAATTGTACAGAGCAGAGTTTTGCAGGGCAATCACAGAGCTGCAGATTACAGGGCTGCTTCGAATGCCCAGCAAAAGACGCCCCGATTATCTGCAGAGAGTGGCTTTTGGACTTTAAGAAATACTAAAAGCTTGTTATTCTTAAGTGATCAACCGATCTACTAGGATGCTTTCGAAACATTTTTATTTATTTATTATTATTATTATTTTTTAAGGGGGTTTGGTGGGGAACCTTCCCGCAAAAAAGGGAAAAAAATGAAAAGGAAAAAGGAAAAAGATGCAGACCCTTATATATTTATTTATTTATTAACAAAGAAAAGTTATATTTGTACCACAATTTGTATTAGTCTCGTCATAATTTTAAATGGGGCTAATTGGCGCTATATAACTCTAACTTTTCACATTATTATGCGATTTAACCTCAACTTTTGAAACTTGGCAATTCTAACTTCAAATCTCACTTTTTTGTGCAATTTAACTTATTTAATTTAAAGAGACTATAATACCTTTAATTTTAATTGAACTAAAAATTAATAAATAAGAAATAGATAAAAAAAAATTTAAAACATATCTTGATTATATTTGGGGAAAAAATCATTTAATGAAAATTTACAAACGATGGTGACCTGTATCAGGTCGCCAGAATCGATTTACAAGTAGAGTCATGAGGGATCGAATTTTTTATCCCCCTATTGATCTATTTATTATTTATTTTTTCATTTTAAAATTTTTCTCATTCATTTTACATTTTCATTACTTTTAATTAACTAGTCATTGTGACAGGCACTTTTAATCTATAACGCTCCACATGATTGCTGATTATAAAAATACTTTTTCATTCAGGTGAGTTTATATAAAGTTAACTGAAACACTATCAATACATATCTAATATAATATAGCAAAAAATACCCAATTTTCCGTGAATTTGATGGGGACCTTATGAATGGAGAAGTATCTTTATGGTCCGCAATCCCACAGAGTATGATAGACCAGAAGTACCTGTGTTAATCCATCCGCAACAACGATTTAATTAAAATAAAAAATGTAGAATAAATGAGAAAAAACTCATTAAATGAATAATAAAAATAAATATATTGATAGACCGATCGAAAATCTCATCCACGTCGCTTGACTAATATATCGATTCGGTCCACCCCATATGTTTTAGATCGGAAGAGCGTCGTGTAGCAAATCAACCCAACATCGTCTCTAAATTTTCATTGGTTATTTTTTTTAAAATATAACACGTATATGTTTTTTTAATTATTTATCTATTTCTTAATTTATGATTTTTAATACAATTAAAATTTAAGGGTATTATAGCCTTTTTAAGTTAAAAAGGTTAGATTATGCAAAAAATGTGAGATTTGAGGTTAGAATTATCCAATTTGAAAGGTTATAGTTAGATTGCACAATAATGTGATAGGTTGGGGGTAGATAGTGCCAATTAGCCTTTTAAATGGCTGTGATTTTTTGTTGGGAAAATATCAAAAAGGACAAGGGCATAATGAGAATCGAATGTGAACAATGCTACATGTACATGAAAAAACTTATTCCTTTTTTTTTTGGAGCAAAATTATCATATCATTTCATGTTATCAAGCAAATATTGTACAACAAAGTCATGAGGGTGATCTCTCCACACGCAAGAGAAGCACCTCTCAAAACCGAGCAAAAGCATGAGCTACTCTATTAGCCCTGTGACTAATCCAGTTACATAAGGGAAATGAATACATGGACATTAAGTTGAGAATTTTTTGTATGACAATTCCCTCGTCTCCTCAGAACTAGGATTGCGAATCACCAATGAGGAATCCGTCTCAATAGCAGAAATGGTTAAACCTTCCTCAATAGCCGCTTGTATGCCGATAAGAATTGTCATACATTCACCAATGAAAGGACCCAAATTTCCTGGGGAAAACTCGAGTAAGGCCCATAACAAACTCGCCTTTGTCGCTACGAACTACCACCCCAATCGCAAAATGAAAGACATGTTCTTTAACAGATGCGTCGACACTCATTTTTAACAAACCATAGTCTGGCTTCTCCCATTTATGTTTGTTACGAGAGATGCTCTGACTTTTGAAAGATGTAGCTAGAATAGGGTCAAATGCTAGCCGAAATTCTGCAAGGTAACCCAATGCACAAATGAGAAGTTGCTGGGGCTTGGATTTCTTTTTCTCGAACAGCCATAAATTCCTTTCTTTCCAAAGTTTCCATAGGAGTACCAGGCAAAGATCAAATTCGTCACTATTGAACTTCTTTTTTGCTGCTAGAATGGTTTCTCCTACGGTTGAGCAGAGTTTGTTTGCAATAAAAGAATAAAAAATACTCCATTCCCAAATATCCATTACAGCGCCGCGGGAAATTAAAGCATGCTCAACGGATTCACTAGTCGCTCCACGTCAATCACAAAAAAGGGAGTCAATGACTTTCCGAAGCCACAAATTTAACTTGGTCGGGAGGATATCAAGCATAGCACGCCAGATATAAATCTTTACTTTTGCTGGTAACTTAGATGAAAAAACTTATTCAATTACATATAACGCAATTGGCAAAATTGTGTACACATTTTTTCATAAAAGTTGAAGAGTTGTGCTATTTGAAAAAAAAAAAAATACCAAACAAACAAACAAACAACTATATATAAAAAGTTTAATAAAAGATATATATGGTAGGATGGAAATTTATAAGAAATCAGGGGCGGGTTTTTTACAGAGCCTGATTTCTAATTAGATGCTGCCAAGTAGTGTGTGTCAGGTGAGGTGTTAGTATGTGATTGGAGACGGGGCTCCGTAGGATTTTGTTTATATATATATATATATATATATACATGGACCACATGTCTATTTTGTCAAAATATTTTGTACATTTTTTATCTAACTAGAATTATTCTTCTATTTTTTCCAAAATACATCATACTCCCTCCGTCTTAAAAAGATATTCTTCTTTTTCTTTTTTATTCATCTCAAATTATATTCTCCTTTCTTAAGTTAATATTTTAATTTTCTAATATACCCTCATTTATTGTTCACAGTAATCAACAAAGAACGATTAAAGTGTAATATTAAATAAATCAAATGGTATATTAAGAAATATATTGTTAAATTTTATATTTCTAATAACATTAAATGATATTTTTTTTAATTTATGTGAAAATAATAGAGAAATATCTTTGTGGGACGGAGAGAGTATCACTTTTAATTTATGACAAATATGTGAATAAAGTTATAACAAAAATAGAATTAAATCACCTTACAATCACTTAAATGATTTTGAACTCATATTGAATTGCGTAAGGGTAATAAGGTAATTTGAATATCTTTTATCATTACTTTTACTTACATGTATGTCCAAAGAGCGTGACCTCTCAAAGGTTTTGTATTTCGTGCCTTGCTATGCCGTGGTCGTGCCATGGCTGAATATGTTGTTATCTAAGAGCTTGTTTGAAACTCTTTATTTTGGCAATTTATAAAGGGAAAAAATAAAGAGTTTCAAACAGCCCCTAAGTTCAAAAAATCTAAATAGATAGCTAGCTGGGTATGGCTTTCCGTCCTCTTCCCAGAAATGAGGTGTGAATAGTGTCGTGATATACTTGTGGTATTTCATACTCTGATCTTTCTATAGTTAGCCATTCACAGGGGTGGGAGCATCTGGATGACCTCCGCCTTTTCAGAACCTCACTGAAAGTTCGGATTGTCCGAAAGATGGTGAACTATGCCTGAGCGGGATGAAGCCAGAAATCTAATCCTATACCCGCAGCATCTTCGACGCAAATAGACGCTAGACACTGGTCCTTTACTTTAATCAACAAGTCTCTGTATTACCAGAGATGTCCGTTAAAGCCAGGTCATAGAAATCATTCCGTTGAAATCATCTAATCTTTTTCTTTGTAAACAACATAGTTTCTTCTATTATAAAAGAGTTCTGCTATTTGAACAAAGAATGGTAAAAAATTTAAAGGAAATACACGTCACGATTTTATTTTTCAATACATGACATCATTTTTATATCAACGGTAATCACATGAGCTACATACCCTTTTTGTCTATTTCTTTATTTAAATAGAATTATTATTCCTGATAAAATGAAGAACAATATTTGGGTTTAAGAGCCCACATCACTGGGGTAGCTACAGGGGGCCATTATTGGCCTGGCCTCCTCACAAATTGGGGGGAAAATTTAACTTGTAACAAAAAAGAATTATATATGTAAGATAATTAAGGGGTATATACTATATGTTTCACTCTTTCAGTACACCCTTTTAATAACGTCTGACTTCACCATCCCACATTACAACGGCCACTCCCGAACGGTCTCTATAGAGTTGTTTGCATAGAAAGTTAGGGTTAAAAAAAAATGTGTGAAATATGGTACTAATTAACTTTTTAGTTTATATATAATAACAATCATCATCATCATCATCATTATTTTTTAGTATTATTTTCTTCATGGCATTTACCATTAGCTGGCCATCACTTGTTTCTCTCTCTTTCCTTGAATTAAAAGTAGAAAAACTTTTAACTGTTTTTTTAATTGCCAACACGACACGCCCCTGATGTGCCGTTTTCTCTTTTGTCGTCACTAATTTTTACTGGTTAATGCGTCCATCGCCAGCCATTCGTTCTTTGATCTTCACGGGCAAAAGTGGCGACGATGGTTAGTTATTGTATTGGGATGTGTAGCACGTGTAATTCTGGCCCTGCGCATCAGTGGGGACCCTCCATTCCAACTTCCAACCGAGGCCCTGTAGTTGGCCGGAATTTACCTGGACGAAGGAGGGGCAGAATTGATATAAATTGTACAAAAGATATTGGGATTGGGATTCGGGAGAGAAGATATTTTACTACGCCGGTGATTGTTGGTGGTGGTGTTAGGAGGATGTCGATGGTTTTAAATGCGGCTGCGACGGAGACTTTGCAGAAGGGGATAGCGGAGTTTTACGATGAATCATCGGGAGTATGGGAGGATATATGGGGGGACCATATGCACCATGGATTCTATGAACCGGGATCCTCCGTTTCACTTTCTGACCACCGCTCCGCCCAGATTCGGATGATAGAGGAGGCGCTCCGGTTTGAGATCGGAAGATTTCTGGTTCGTATCTTCTGTTTATAAGTTAAATTCTTAAATTTCCAGTCTGTGAAGACAATTTACTGTTCATCCGTTCTGGGTTTTGTGGGTTTATTAAAATCTACACTGTAGCTTTGGTAAATTTTGGAGTCATTTCTTTTCTCATGCTCTTCCCATGCGATAGCCTGCATTCACCTACCGACCCAGTTATCCTCTCAGTGTTGGGGCCCCTCTCTAGTTTTTTGTAGGAGATGTTTTGTTATACTAGTCAAAATGTTTAGATAGCGGGATAGGAATGAGTGGTAGTTGAAGATAGCAGTATTCACATTTGAAAATTGATCCAATTTATTGAAAAATTTATTCATGGACTGGTTGCAGAGGATCCAAAGGAGAAACCGAGACAGATTGTTGATGTGGGATGTGGTATCGGAGGCAGTTCAAGGTACCTTGCGAGGAAATACGGGGCGAAGTGTCAAGGGATCACCTTAAGCCCCGTGCAAGCACAGAGAGCTCAATCTCTTGCTGCTGCTCAGGGATTAGACGACAAGGTATATATACCACTCTACCCAAAATGTGTGACAAAAAGAGTAGCTGCAATTTTACGTGCCCATTGCGAGTTTAATTTGTGATTTATTCTTCATAAGTATCTTAATTCATTTGAGAAATGAGAGATAGTGAAATAGTGATCCACCTTTGTTTATTCCACGAGGAGAGTATGTTTCTTGTTTCTGATCAAAAGCCACAGTTGTTTCTCTATCTGAGATATTATATATACCACGACAGTCATTGGGAATTTCAGACTGAAGTGCATCCATGGGAAAACTTTCAGCCAAGCAATTCTTGGCTTCAATTGGTCTGAGAACTCGACTGAACCTGTAAACAAACTAAATTTTTCGTGGTTTGGTTGTTTTTGTGTTTTGAGGTTTGGATAGACTATAGAGGTCTCTTTTTGTGCATGAGTGCATTATAATTTTCTTATTAATCCGATCTCCCCAGAACAGGCAGTAAACAGAGCATCCTTTTTTCATCACTTGAGTTTTAAGCCTTTTTGCTCTCCCCTAAGCACGACTGCATAACTATAATCTGGGTGCGGTAAAACAGGTTTTCTTCCAAGTAGCCGATGCGTTGAATCAACCATTTCAGGATGGAGAATATGATCTAGTTTGGTCCATGGAGAGTGGAGAACACATGCCAGACAAAGCAAAGGTTCTATCCTTTTGGATTCACCTTTCTGGGCATTCTGCAATATTCTCTTCTTCTAATTCTTGAACTCCTGCATTCTGACCTAATCTTTGTGCTCTTCCGATCTCTCGGGTACTGATAGTTCGTGAATGAGCTGGCTCGAGTGGCAGCTCCAGGTGGGACGATAATTATAGTTACATGGTGTCATAGGGATCTCTCCCCTTCTGAAGAATCACTGCATCTGGAGGAGAAAGCTCTGCTAAACAAGATTTGCGACTCGTTTTATCTTCCGGCATGGTGCTCAACTGCTGATTATGTAAAATTACTAGAATCCATCTCTCTTCAGGTTATTACCAATACATTCTTGCATTGCTTGAATAATTTATACAAGCCCTCTATTTGAGACAACCTCTATTTGAGACAATGTACACCGACACATTTGAGCATATGTTTCTTGAATCCGAAAAGTTCAGTTGATTGCTTTTCTCAACTGGTTATGTAAAATTTGTCCGGAATGCTTGTACCAGGATATTAAATCTGCAGATTGGTCTGAGTATGTTGCCCCGTTTTGGCCGGCAGTGATAAGATCAGCATTGACATGGAAGGGAATCACCTCATTGTTAAGAAGTGGTAAACTCCAAGTCCTTCGTGATCCTCTTAAACATGTATTTGATTCCAGTATCTCCTGTTAACCGAACGTTCAGTTTTATTTATACTTGACGATTTATATTGTACTTCTTGGTTTGGGTTATCAGGATGGAAGACGGTAAAAGGGGCACTGGCGATGCCATTGATGATTGAAGGATATAAGAAGGGTCTCATCAAATTCGCCATCATTACATGCCGGAAGCCTGTGTCATGATTTTGACACCAGGTTTTCCTAATGTTTTTAGATTATAATCTGTGTTGTCCAAACCCTGATAGAGGATATAATGTTGAATAATTCTCTTGATGCATTCTAGAGAAACCAGTGAAGTCCAATGGTTTTTTGGGCAATGGGAGGTAGAATTTCACAGGTTAAAAAGTGGGTCAAACGTTTCACACAGTTTTATGATGTCAATATATGACTCTGATAGCATCGTACGGTGGTTCAAATAGCATTCATGATGTGACACCCGGCCGCCTGGGGGAGTACTCCCCCACCCACCCCGAACCTATTGTCGCATGTTGGGGTCTAGTTCCACCACGTCATAAGGCCTATGTTGGATCATTTTTATCAAAATATATTATAATATCACCTATCACTGATTTGACAATTACTCACTTATAATAATAAATTTCTAATTTCTATTAAATTTACGACACTCATTTTACATCTTTATATTTTCTCTTTATAAATCAACTACTATAAATTGAATCAAACATATACAAAATGTTTCTCATCTAGCTTCATAGTCGGATTGTTGATCGTTCCATAATAAAAGGTTTTAACCGGTACAATTTGTTTGAGTATCAATCGAACTAGTTTTAGGCTGAAGTCTATTTGATTAGAGATGTTTTCCATGAAAAAATATTACATTCACGGGAAAAAATTCATTTTTGTCCATTTGACAGAAATAAAAATAGAATTAAAATTTTAAGGTATTATTATTTCTTAGTATATTTTGACTCATTTTCTATGAAAAACTACTCTCACCCTCACCCCCACCCCTTATTTTCTCCCCCCTTTGAAAAATATGTTCTTTTTCATCTTTTAGCATCAAACATACCAAAGTGAAAAATTATAAATGGGCTAGAAAAACTTTTCAAACTAAAGAAATAAAAATGAAAATATTTTGGTTGCCCAAAGCAAAAAAAAAAAAAAAGGGAAAAGAATTCCACTGCCGGATTCAAACCCAGATGTCCAACAGTCCACTGTCCAAGGAACCCAAATCACCGAAGTTGACGCGGGTGTCAATTGAAAACGAGTGGACTAACATTTGAAAACCTTGAGAGTCTATTTTATTTTGGCTAATTGGCACGATAAACTCTTTCCTTTGGTCATTTTGTGCTATCTAACATCACCCATCCAATCTTAGCATTTATAATCTTAAATCCCACATGTGTACTATCTAACCATGCCGTCAATGACAGTTAAAAATTACCGTTTCCTCATCTCCTGATTCAAACAATGAGCTACATCGGATTGTTATAAGCCTATAGACAATATCGGTATTTAATAATAATTGCATTAGAATAAGAGCTTGTTTGATCCATTTTATTCTCCTAATTTATAAATTTACCTATTACTGATTTGGCATTTGATTTGACAACAGTTCAATTACAACCACATATTTCACATCTTTTTACATTTCCAATATACATTCTACCTCTCTCCTCATTATAAATTCTCCAAATAAATAGAATCAAACAAGCTCTAAATAGTATTTGTCAAAGTAATAAACTAAATGTATATTGTATAGTTTTTCTATGGAGTAACTAAGTCAGAAAATCACATGTAATTTCGTGAAACGGCAAATTCAATACCTTGAGGGGTTACAAATTTTACAAGAAATATTCAAATCAAAATCTAATAAATGCCAATAAAAAAGGAAAAAAGAAAAGAAAAGATGGGAAAAAGGAGGGAAAAAAAATTAATGCCCCATCTGTCTGTCTCTGTCTCTCTCTTTGTGACAATACCTTTTCGTCCTTCTCAAACAGCGGATGCACATGTACTTACAGCTGACATAAGTACAAAACTACATGTACAAAAAATTCTTGTTTAAAAAAACAAAAGTATTTCTTTTTGTATAGTAGAGATTTCTTGAACTTGATAAACACGATGAACAAATTTCAGAATTTGCATTGATCTTCATTTTTGGCTCCAAAAAATATATTTCAAAATGTTTTTCTTATTAATTTTCAACAAGTGATCGCAAATCAGATAAAAAAATGCCATGATTTTAAAAGAAAATTGTATAGTTTACTTACAAGCATGTGTAGAGCCCCGTCTTGGGTTGGGTTGGGTGGTTCAGCCCTCGAGTCATTTTCACTTTAATATCTTACGATTCTGAAGATACCAAAGTCGAAATCAATCTCCATTAATATTTCGAACAATAAACAATAAAAATCTACTAAAAGCTTTATGGGACACGTCCTTAAAGGATCCCAAACGAAACATGCACGGAACAAAAGAGAATCTTTCATACTTTTTCATGCTGACAAAAGAAGATGAGAAACTCCCAAAGGGGCCCTTCTTCGCCTTTTCTTCGTTGATGCCCTCAATGTGAAGTGACTGCTTATGAACAGGAACGATGTTCCAGGAGAAATTTTTGCATTATCCACACTTCCAATTCACAACTGTAAAATGTTTTTTTTTTCTCTTTTTTGGGGAAAAGTTACTGTAAAATGGGTTTATTTCACCCGAGGTCACTCCACTCTGAGCCCTTGTTCTACTAGGTCATTTAACTTTTACACGAACTCCCCTGCATATGGGAAAGAAAACAACGGTTAAGTTCACCATCGGAACCTTTATCACTACCAAAAAATACAAAACTACGCTACTTTAACAAAAAGATATGTAAAAAATTAAATAAAACTGACACATGAAATGATTCTATTTTTCAATTCATTATATCACTTTTAAATCAATGACAATCATATAGGTTATGTGTCTATTTTTTCTATCTCTGTCCTTTCTTTTATTCAAATAGAATTATTGTACAATATATGATTGCCCTAAAGTAAATTACAGTGACCCGATTAAAACTAGTGTCAAACTCGAGTGATGGGGTTTGAAATTTACCCGAAATCTGTGTCTATTTGATACAATTTATGGTAGTTGACTTATAAAGAGAAATTATAAAGAGGTAAAATGAGTGGTGTAAATTTAATAGAGGTTTGAAATTTCTAATTATAAATAGTAGTTGTCAAATCAGTAGTCAAATCAGTGAGATCGGAAGAGTATAATGTATTTTGATAAAGAGAATCAAATGGGCAAGATACACAATAGTTGAAATTGAAACAGTGTAGTGGGGTGGGGGCCTGGGAAATTCTTCATCCTAACATGCACAGGTATAGCTGCCAGCAACTCCCCTCTAATCCCCCTTATAAATGCACTTGTGTAGTCCTCCAAGAAAACAGAATTGTATTTCAGTTTAGTTTTAGTTTAGGTTCTGGCTAGTACAGGGAGATAGATCATTTGCATCTTACAACGACAAGGTATGTTAATTATTATTATCATTATGTGCATTAAATTAATTAATGCATGAAATACACAGGCTCTATCTGTGCCTGGCTCCTTGTATGCCATTTGCAGTTTCGATCCAGCCGGGGCCGTAATTGTGTATGGCATGCCAGGAGCTATGCATACTAAAACCACCATGTATCTTGTTTTTATCTGTTCCTTTGCTGTCATTTCTGATGAATTTCAAGAAACATATATAGCTTCTCTAGAACATCAACTGTTGTCAACTTTACTAATTTGTTTAAAAATTCTGTTGTGGACTTGTTTCAGTGTAGTACGATGATTTTCTTAGAATTTAAGATGAACACTGAAGAAAATTGTTAGATACAGGCTGGCTAACTGAAGAGATGTGATTTTTACAGTACAGTGGATAATTCTCAATCTCCGGTAACCAGAGTTGAAAGCCAGTGTATCTCTAATTCTGTACTAATTACATTACAAGAATGTCTGATAAACTTGAAAAGAATTCTTGAATTCTATGTACCTCTGGTCCGGTCTTTATAAGTCAACGTGCTACTAAACTTGCTGTGCTGCTGGATGCGTGAGAAGAAGATGAATAATAAGAAGACGAGGGATTCTGGCGTATTCTAAGTTCCATCAGATCAGCAATTAGTCCAGGCCTTGATATCTCAACATCTTCCATCTCCGTCTCGTTTGTCAATATTTTAACGACAGTGGACATTCGAGGTCGGAGGCTGGTCGTCTCTTGCACACAGCGCAGACCGACTTTTAGGAATCGAATGGCTTCTTCTGTTGGAAAATCTCCTCTCAACATCGGATCGACTAGCTCGAACAGGTTATTTGAATTGTACAAATCCCATGCCTGCACAGATATATATAAATGTTAAACAAGCCCATTTCTTCATTTTTCTAATCCTTTGAAATTAAGCAGCCTTATTATATGGCTCCATTATTGCTAGGAATTGTTACCTTTTCTACTAGAAACTGCTCTCCATATTGTAAATGGTAATCAACGACAGGCCTGCCACTGACGATTTCCAACAGCAATACGCCGAAGCTATATACATCTGATTTTCTGGTTAAATGTCCGCTGGTTGCATATTCCGGAGAAAGATAGCCCCTTTGGCATTTCATAATGGAAAGAAACATCATTAGCAACAGCTTTTGGTAATGAACTGAACTCAAGATCATAGAAATTGACACAAGTAGCAATAATTTTTCCACTTACAATGTTCCAGCAACACGAGTACTAATATGGGATGCGTTGTCTCTGAACAACCTAGCCAAACCAAAATCCGAAACTTTTGGGGTGAAATTCTCATCTAGGAGTATATTGCTAGCCTTGATATCTCGATGCACAACGTGAGGATTAACTTCTTCATGGAGGTAAGCAAGTCCTTTTGCAATTCCTATCGATGTGTTTCTTCTCAGTGTCCAGTTAAATTTTATCCTAGTGTGTTCATATCCTGTTTGATCAAGAAACAAACCCCTTTGAGCATCAACATGTAGTCAGAGGTCATCCAAGGTGCAATTTCAAGTATCCGCCACCACCATTTATGAAACAGGTGTTGCTTGCAAGCACAAGACAAGGTGTGTCCGGCCTCTAAAGACGAGGCGGTTCAAGAAACAAAGGAGGGTCGGGGGACGAGGATAATCAATCTCATTATCAAACATCATCTCAGATAGTTTTAGAGCTTTCAAGAAGCAGCAAAAGTCAAGAACAAGAATTACCAAGAAACGCGTGGAAAAGGCTATTATTTTCCATATAATCATAGACCAATAGTCTTTTGGCTCCTTCTATACAACATCCCCGGAGGATAACCAGATTTTCATGCCTTATATCAGATAGTGCTGCAATTTCAGCTATGAATTCCCTCTCTCCCCGCATTGTTTCAAGTTCAACAGATAGAACTTTGACGGCCACAAAACCCCCATCCTTTAGCCGTCCCTATTGTTTGACCAATCCAA
The DNA here is from genome assembly GCA_963692815.1 of Nyctanthes arbor-tristis. Lineage (NCBI taxonomy): Eukaryota > Viridiplantae > Streptophyta > Magnoliopsida > Lamiales > Oleaceae > Nyctanthes > Nyctanthes arbor-tristis. The sequence goes on from CAVNYN010213409.1 coordinate 14,440, forward strand.
AGCCTAATTTTAGCATTTAAGATGCAATTGCAGAGAAAAAAAATATACAATTTTCTCTTATTAACATTTCAAAGTCAACCTTCTGATTCATCTCATGTGAATAGAAAATTTACCTTGTAAACAGTACCAAATCCACCCTCTCCAAGTTTGTGTCTGAATCCGTCAGTGGCAGCTTTCATTTGATTATAAGAGAAAACGCCAAAATTTGAACTTGAAGGAGTTTCATCAACTGTTAAATTATTCATCAGCAAATGATTACGTTCCAAGCAAACTCAGAACTGCATGAGAGATTTCTGGGCATACCTTCTACTTGTTCTTCTTGGTTTTGCCTGGGGCTGAAACACCCAAAAAGGGAACCCAATTTCATGCTCTCTTTTCTGCAATCTCGGGGTTACAAAAAAAAAAAAAATAGAAAAACTGAATTTGAATCGTGGGAGAGGGGATTAGCGTATATTCCTGGGTAAAGAACGGGAGGAACAGTTGGGTTGCAAGGAGAGGGAAGAAGAGGGAAGATTAAAAGTAAAAATTCTAACATTTATAGCCAGCCAGGGTCCACTGGTTTGGTTTGGACACTATATTTGATATTCAAATTTCTGCTATTCTTCTGCACGCTGTGAAGACTGATGCTGGTTCTTGTTTCTTTCTGGGATCACACGTGTGAATATTTCCAAATTCGGCAGTCGAATTGTTCAAATTTCGATTCCACGAATGAATATTTCCACATTCGCCTTCGAATTCTTCAAATAAATTTCCATTCTTACACTGACGCTTATAACTGCCCATTATATAACTGTCCATGTAGAAATGGTTTTCTCAAAATTAACTATCACTCAATTTCATTTTCAATCAAATATTTTCTTATTAAAATAATTTTATACTTAAATTTATAATTTTTCCCTACTTTCTAACCACACATTCTTCCATTAAAAAAAAAAAAAAATCAATTTTCACAAAATCTATTCTCTAAAAATCATTTTTCCATACGGGGAAATATTTCAAAAAACTCTCGAATATTTTGTAACAAAATCTCCCTATCCTCATGCGGTGATAAAACCTCCAGAAGGTTTTGTAATAAAACCTCCAGGAAATTTTGGAAATTGACTCTTCCATACAGACTCAGTTATGGTTGTTCCATGATATACTCACTCTCCAGCTATCAAATTGACATGTTATCATTTTAAATTTTAAACTTATAAAAATAGGAGAGTTACATGTGATAGTAAAATGCGTGATTATTTTTTATTGGTTCACACATATCGATTAATAAGATAATGTACCAATAAAATCTTTTTCAATATTTGTTCTTCCTTTTAGTCGTAACACAACAATTTAACCGATAAGAATTTAACAGAAAATGAGTAGCTTTTTTTTAAGGGTTGTCGATGTTATCTTCTATTATTAATTAATCCTATGTATTATTTGGGAAATTGTGGGTGTTGATACGAAATTAGGACTAGTTAGTTTGAGGGGTCTGGCCTTTTGTGGACCGGTCTATTTTCAAGCAAACAAATCAAAGATTCATATTCTAATACCCTTTTAAAATGAGCATAACGCATAGAAAATAAAGGAAGAAAATTTTAAAATAATGGGACCGATCTGGTCATTTCACACTCCCAAATAAAATATAATGATTCTAGAAAATTAGAGTTCATGTTGACCTTGAAAAATTGGTTGTGAAAAGTAAGGTTGATCTCGAGGGTTTTTTTTAATTTTTTTTTCATTGGGCTAGTTCACGATTTTATAAGAAAATTAGTGAAGTTGGGATATAGGCACAGAGTTGGAGACAGAGGCTTATATAGTTGAGTATTACTATCACTTTTCCAATAAGCAGTTTCTACTATACTGAATAAAAAAAATTCTATGAGAAGAATCACTTTAGTATTTAGTAAACATTTTTGCTAAAATTGTTATACGGTCAAAAAGTAGTTTTTAAATATTTGATAAATTTAATTGTTTCATTGTTGTACCAATTTATATTTACTAAAAATTACATAATTTAAATAATATATCTTCATTTATTATTATATGGTATTTTTATTTTTTTCTTTTATGAAATAATATGTAATATTTGATTAAGAATTACAAAACATCGATAAGACAATAATTGAAAGTGAGAAATTATTTAATAGTTCTTTTTGACATAAAATATACCAAAAAAAAACATAGACATGTATCGTGCACAATCAAAAAAATTATTATCCAATACAAAAATTTAAATAAAATTGATTATTGTATAAAATAGTTTGTAAATTTTCTCTATATGTATCAAATATATCAAAAAAGTTAAAAATTAAATATATGGATAAATTCAATAATTTAATTATTATTAACTGAATAAGTTAGAAGCAGAAGTTGAGAAACTATTTTTCTACTATTTCTCAAAGTCTGTAAAGTTTTATTACTTCTCCAATAATCATTTATTCTAAAATTTACTAAATACTTTCATCAATTGTACTTCTCATAAAAAGAGAAGTTAGACATTTAATAGCATTCCCAAACGAAGCCATAGTTTAGAGGGAACTGTGTATTTTCTCAAAAATAAAACATATAACCTCTAAAAAGCCCAAACACATGAATGCTTTCAATTTGATCAGCTTAGTTAATTAGGACGAATTGATAGTTAATGGTTAAATTGAGTAAAGAATTTTAAGTTAAACTATATTTAAAAAAAAAAATTTTGTCTTGGACTGAACCAGAATATGCACTCCTCTTGATGATCCGCCCATGTTGAGATATATTATCTCTATTTTACATTCTCTTTGGTTGTTTATTGAACGAATTCCCTCTTTTGTTTTGCAGTATATATATTTGAACACTATGAAAGAATGGTGGTGGTGTCAAATTGGGCCTTTAGTTTAAACTAGTATTTGCTCTCGTGCGTTGCACGGTTAAATCTTATTGACAAAGTATAATGTAAAGAAATTAAAAAATATAGGAGCAAAGTAACATTTTAAGATAACAAAAATAAACATTTTGTTAATATTATTAAAAATTTTGAAAAATCTCATTATACACAACATTAACTATTTCATTAATTGGCTTCTCATTCTTAATTCCTTATCACATCTAGGTATTTTCATATTAACATGATTCACAACTTTAAACACTACTATATAAAACTACCCACGATTGAATATTGACTTTTTAAGGAATACTCGAAAAGATGTTAATCTCGGCTCTTATTAATAGTCATAATAATCTAAAACAGGTTTGACGTGTCTTGATATTACTTCTTCGACCTGTAGATGACTTTTAATCTTCTAGAGATATTTGGTGACAACCTTTCCAATGAAGAAAAACATATATATATATATATAATTAGAAAGGCATGGTTTATATACATAATTCATTTGTATTAAAAAATTTTAAAATACATGATCATACCAAATAGACTAAGAGTACGAGAAGAAGATATATTCTGAACACATAATTCATTTTATTTTTTATTTTTTTACTTTTGAACGGCATAGCTTATATACATAATTCAGTTGTTTTTCTTTCATTTATTTCATTTTTTTACTTTAATTTCCTGTATATTGGTAAGTTTTATACAACTATTTTTTTCAAAATATGTATTTTTTAAATTGCCCAATTAATATACGTAACTACCCACTATTGATAACTACTTATTATCTTCTTTTTTTTTTTTAATCCATTACTCTTATTTATGTACCATAACTTGAAACTTATTTTTTGATTTGATTAATTTTTTTCATTAGTTTTCTTTAACTGTTTTAGTATTGGTTAAAGTAACCGATCACTACTTTATTAATCGCAACGCGCGGTTGTACTTTTATAATTTTTTTATCAATAGTGGGCGGTTACCAATAGTGGTAGGTTATGTAACCTATCAATGTACATGAATTAAAGTGTAAAAAAAAGGAAAATAAAAAATATTCTCTCGAATAAAATTTAAAACCAAATTGAATCTTTTCCAATTGAAAATTCAATTTTAATTCTACTTTTATTAATACGTAGATTTCTAATGTTCTAGAGTATATTTGGTGACAACATTTTCAATAAAATCTATAAAGAAGGGGGAAAAAGGGTAATTAAAAAGGCATAATTTATATACATAATTCATTTGTATTGAAAAAAATTAAAAATACATGATCATAATAAATAGACCAAGAGCACCAGAAGAAGATATATTCTAAAGACAATTCATTTTATTTTTTTATTTTTTACTTTAAAAGGCATAGCTTATAAACATAATTCATCTTTTTTTTTTATTATTTTTACTTTAATTTCGTGTATATTAGTAAGTTTTATAGAATTATTTTTTCCAAAATATGTATTGTTTAAACTGTCTTACTAATATACGTAACTGTTCACTATTGATAATCACCATTATCGTTTTTTAACGCATTATTGTTGTCTATATACCACAATTTGAATCTTATTTTTTTTCATTTTTTCAAATTTAATTTTCTTTAGCCGTTTTAGATTGGTTAAAATAACCACCCACTACCTTATTAACCGCAAAGTGCGATTGTGCTTTTACGATTTTTTTTAATTAATAATGGCGGTTACCAATAGTGGTAGGTTATGTAACTTACCAATATACAATAATTAAAATAAAATAAAAAAGATTCTCTCAAATAGAATCTGAAATCAAATTGAATCTTTTCTAAATGAAGATTCAATTTTACTTCTACTTTTATTAATACTCCCTTCGTCCCACAAAGATATTTCCCTTTCATTTTTCATATAGATTAAGAAAACATAATTAATGTTGTTGGAAATGTACAAGTTAAGAATATATTTCCTAATGTGCCAGTTGGTTTATTTAATATTTCCCTCTAATCTTTCTTTATTGTACCATGCGTAATAAATAGAGGTATTTTAGAAAACTAAAAAGTTAAATAAGAAAAGGAAAATATAATTTGAGACGAATAAAAAAATAATAGGAGAATATTTTTTTGGGGCGAAGTGAGTATATGGATATAGATATATTCAAAGAATGCTTTTGCAGTTAGTTGTTTGTATTAATAGTGGGTAGTTACCAATACTGGGCAGTTACCAATATTAGTTAATTTTTTATATCATTAGTGGGCGGTTACCAATATTAGTTAATTTTTGTATTGGTAGTGGGCGGTTATCAATATTAGTTAATTTTTTATATCATTATTGGGCGGTTACTAATAGAATGCGGTTACTAATATTAGTGGAACAAAAAATAAAATAAAATAAACTCTTTCAAACAAATTCTGAAATAAAATTGAATCTTTTTTAATTAAATATTCAATTTTACTTCTATTTTTATTAATTTATAGATTGAGATAAGCCTAAAAAGATAATTAAATTTTAAACCCTACAATAATTTTCTTAATTAGTAAATGCTAAACATATCTATTTATTTTGAATAAAATAATTTATCAATCAACTAACCCACTTAAATCGTACAGTAAAAAGGCAGTAAGAAAATCAAGCGCCTCATCCCATACATGTGGTGAAGAAAACAAAATTGAATTCCTAGCTAATTCGTGTCCCAGAGAATTCCCTTGTTTTGATAAAAGTAATAGAGAACCCCTTATTCTGACGAAAAAAACAATATGCAATCCTCAATGAGAAAATCAAATTCAGAATGATCTGTTCTTTGCTTTCAAACTGCATCATAAACCTGCTTTGCATCGATCTCAAATATAACCTGATGAAATCCTTGATCTTCAGCTTCCCTAGCCTCATCGATCACATCAATTTCTCGTTAAGATCCCTTTCTTTTTGCCGAGGGCAAGATCCCTTTCTTATTGGATAATTATAATTCAATCAATTATTAGGGTTTGACTTTGCATTTATCCTTCGTTGACTTTTAGATGAAGTACTCCACGGCATGCGTTTTGCTTCTTCAAAATGATTAAAAAACGTTACTGGAAAAACAAATGACATAATCAACTTTCTAATTTATACCTTTTAACGAATAATATAATATACCATATAATAATTATTAGTTGTTGTAATTAAAGTATTTAATAAGGTAATTTATTTAATATTTTAGGGTAAAATAAAGGTAACCTATTAAAAAGGACAAAAATATATTTTTAATTATAAAAATTAATACTTCATATTTGGGACAAGAAAAATAATAGCGTTCCTAGTAAATGGGAGAGTCTCGATTGGAGGGGATCATTTTTAGTAAATAGGGTGGTAGGAGTCTTTTTGGTAACCGATGGTACGAGTATGTCCCCATTTGACCCCGGGGGGGGGGGGGTTGGGGATGCCATATATAAATTGTTATTTTTTCAAAATTATCATAACTATTTGTATCATAAATAGTATCAGAGGGAATGATCAATTGTTATTTTTCACAATTATCATAACTATTTGTATTTATTACAAAACGTTTTAAAAAAATAACAGAATATAATAAATGAAAAATTACAGATGGATAATGACACTTTTAAATATTTCTGGATTCATTTCGAAAACAAAAGTATGGACAATGTCCATTTGAGGGGGGAGAGAGTGATAGAAAATTTGAGATGGTCTCCTATGTTTCTAATTTTGTTTTCCAATTTTTTTAATCACTTTTCTTTGATTCATCTTACCTTTTCATTACATTTTGATCATCATTTTCAAACATCCTTCTATATTCTCACATCTATCTAGATATTCCCCATTACTATTTTTGTATTTATCTCTACATTTCTCCTTCTTTCTTTCTTTCCTATTTTTTTTTCACTTTCTCATTCTTTTTTTTTCCCTCTTACCATTCATCCCCCTTCTCCTCAGTTAAAAATAGAATAATCATCTCTCTCATCCATATCATCCACAATCCATTAACATTGGAAGTGCTTAGCCGCCCATTCAAAGCCTCGGGTGACACCCAATTAAACCCTAGTAAGTTATTTTTTATCATTCTACACTGCCCTATCGCCTTCGACCTTCCACATTGCTATCAAATTCCGCCTAGTGCATGTTTACAAAAGAATTTTATGTAAAATAAAATTTCGTCAAACAAATTACATTCACACATATAATATGGGCCCAAGGTCATAAGAGAGCAAGGTATGAAAAAGAGTCGAGGTGAAGTATTGAGTTTAGACAAGTTTAAGTATAACAATATCTATAAAACGTAAGACGTGGTGAGTATAAGCGCTCTCTAGGCATTTTCCATACGAGTATTTTAGAATACTGAATGAAACTCACTTATACCACACAAATCTTAAACACTGTCTTTAAAGTCATTAGTACTCAACCATTCATTCTTACATAATTTTTTTTTAGATAGTTTTCTAACGGGCAAATCACCTCAACACCACCGACCACTCGATTTTAACCAACAAATCTGACCTCCATTATTGAGATGTTCTACTAGGAATCCAGTTTAAATCTGTTGGAGTATGTGTGGAAAGAATAATGCTATCTTTTTTTTAGATTGGAGTTCGGTCTCCAATTTAGTTGTTATTTCTTTATTAGTTGTCAAATAAATAAATATTCTCATGTATTTATGCATCTCCATCCATCCCAAATGTAGCGATGCCAACTAAATTGGATACCGATCTTTTCCAATCTAGATAAATAATATCACTCATGTAAAAAAATATTTCAAGTTTTATGTGATGGTAACAACATTGATTAGAGTAATGCTATTTAGCACCACTGGTGCTTGTCACTATATCAAGGTGGCATTAAATGATAAGTTAAATCAAGTTAATATGTCTGCGAAATGAAAATTACACTTACTAAATATTTCAGAAAGGCCAACAATCTCCAATTTGTCAATAACAATGAGGCCAGAATTGGACTTTCTAAGTGGATGAAATTGTCAGTTGGAACACTTAAGAGAAATGTCAATGAAGGTGCTTTTGTTTTGGCGCGTTCATGTGTTCTTCAAGGAAAACTGGTTGCATATTTTTGTGTGAATGTATGGCTACTTTGATTGGAATGCAAACTGCAACTGAGGGAGGCATCCAAGTTTCATGTATCAAATCCAATTGTAAAGCAGCAATTGAGGCTATCTGACAACTAAATGAGAGTGGCCAAGAAAGGGCTATTATCCATCAGATTTCGAGTCTCTCAGCGGAATTCTTACTTCCTAATTGTGATTTTTGTAGTAGGGAATGTAATGCTGCTGCTCATAAAGTGGCAAAATTAGGTAAAATTTCCCATGTGTGGAGGAGGGTAGACCCCAGATTATCTTGTACAAGCTATTCTTGATGATTTGAAGTAGAAAAAGTTTTCATGGCCAAATATATATATATATATATATATGTATATTACGGGTAGTAGCACAAGGAGAAAAGGTCAGTTCCCAAAAGATATATACTCCTTCTGTCCTAAAAAGATAGTCCACTATTTTATTTTCGTCTGTCCAAAAAAGATAGTCCACTTACCATATTGAACATGTATTTAATGTTTTATTTCTATATGTACTCCTAATTAATTATTGTTATTCAACTACCTATGCATTTAAAATATTTTAAACAATTAATGACACCAGGGTATATGTGGAAAAATAAGTTAAAATTAAATGTTCTAATTACATTATCTACTAATCCTTAATCCACATAAAAATACCTATCGATCTATCTTTGTGGGATGAAGAGAGTACAAAATAATTAATAAATCAGCTCGTAAACACGCTGTAAATTTCTAATTTGATCTTGTCAACGTAGATTTATAAAAAATTCCAAAAAATACTAATGCAAAACCACAATCACAAGGCCGGCACTGATTAATTGTATTCATTAATTTTTTTTCCGTATAAAATATATAAAATAAAATATTAGAGGAGATCTTTTCCGTGAATAGACCAATTCATGCCTTGACATGAATCGTATTTTAAAATGTTTTCAAATTATTCAATCAAAGGTTCAGGTAATTTTTTTATTCTTGTAGTTTGAGTTGCCAGCATATTCAAATTATTATTTTTATTTCAAAATTATTATATTGATCTATCGGTACGAATTTTAGGTGATTTATTTAGCATCAATAATTATATGTTATGAATATTTTATTTGTTTCTTTATTCTTTGAAGGGTAATTATTTTATTTTAATTTAAAGTAACCATTTGAAAGATTCAAAACGGTATACTAGCCGCCATAGTATTAGTACAAACCCATCATTTTATTATATGTAAAGTCATTCAGCTAGAGTGGGGTGTATAATAATACATTAATTAATAAATTGACGTCACGAGATTTTGATCACTTACCTTTAATGTGTAATGTAAAAATTACTTACTGTGAGTGGGATACTGACATATAGTAGAATCTATTTAACTATGGGTAGTGTAAAACCACCCGTGAGTACATTAATCTGCAAGGCTGGAGGTGTGTTGTCTGTAATTGACTATAAACACACGATTTCCCGTTCATCTCCCCTCCTAGCTTAAGTTGTTTACTTATATTTTGCTTATCTCTACTCGCACACACATTATATCCATAATTTGTGAGTAGTCGGGAATACCGTCGACTATCAAACTTCCCTTTTCTTGCTATGCTTGCAAGTTTGTCCAGATCGGAAGAGTTATCTAAAATAAAAAATTAATCAACAAATCAACTTTTAATACAGATCACATATTAATTCAACATTTAAATTCTCTCTCTCTCTCTCTCTCTCTCTCTCTCTCTCTCAATATATATATATATATATAAATTGAAAAAAATAGAAAATTCCTCGTGCTTTTGACTTTGACTTCACTCGTACATAGTAGCCTCCCCGTTCCAAAATCTTCGGTTCCTTTCGTCTTCTTTACTAATATTCTACCTTTGAAAATGTTCGCCAATCCCGCGGAAGACGATGGATGGAATTTGATAGTAGTAATTCCTTTATTTATTTATTTTTTAAATAATGTAACGAATTACTTACTTTGATTTAGCGATTCAAAATCGTAATTACTGACTAATAATCAAACCATATCAACTATAGACTTGACGAGAATAAATCCTACTGTACTGTTGATGACCAAAACTTCTAATGTATCTTTCTTCTGTTATGGCTCGTTCAGTGTAGCTTAAATTTCGTTAAGAAACAGATTAAGTACTGGTCAACTCTCCAAACTTCAATTTTGTATTTAATATTTTCTGCAATCGGATTGTTGAGTCTTTCCGTAACGATAGCCACCGCATACAACAATTCATTACTCTATATCAAGGATCACGCCTGGACATGGTACAACAATATGAGAAGTAATTCCATTTTTTTTTTTTTATATTTTCTAGTCACATATTCTCCCTAACATTTGAAAAACTTAAAGAGGTCATATTTTTCTTCATTCATTCAACATATAAAAATATTACAAAAAATTGCATGGAGGCATAAAATTATGACATACACATGAATAAGAAGGGGACTATGAATAAGAATAAATTACATTATACATCTGGTACAATTCTATTTGATGATGAAAAATACCCGTGTGATCAACACCTAATAAAATTGTGTCACTTTTGATAATACGGATTCCTATTTCTCAATGATATTCCACAGTCAAGACAATTGATTGAAACCCTTGAAACCATTTCATAGACGTTCATTCATTGTATCCTCTTTTTATAAAGCAAATCGATTTCGATTCTTGAATAACTTAGAGCATTCAGTGTAACATTCCGAAAAATTTTAAACATGTAATCGTTATGTTGATGATGATTAAATATTTATTGGATTTTCATCAACTAAAAGATTATAAGATTATTGAATTGAATTGCATCAGTTGTAAAATCACAATACTATTACTCAAACGAATCCTTAAAATTTGGAATGAGACTATTGATAACATGATTGTTATTTTAATAATCATTGAATTAAAATATGATTATTGACAACCTGATCGTTATTTTGACGATAATTGGACAATTGTTGGAATTACACTAATTGAAAGATTACAAGATTTAGCATTCGAATAAATATCAAGAATTAAAAGATGGATTTGACGATGTAAATGTTATTTGACGGCAATTGAATAACCACTTGGGTTTACATCAATTATGTTACAAAATCCATATATTGCTACTCGAATTTGATATTAAATATAATGTCATTGTTGTATTTTGACAATGATCGAATAAATGCTCGAGTTTACTACGTTATATGATTGATGATGATTGAATAATAACTCAAATTGCATCAATTATATTATACAATTAAAGATCATTGCCTAAATGATACGTATAATGAAAATATAATACTTAATTGGTATAACTCAAAGTATAATCACTTAATTAAAAATCACATTAAGTAAAATGACTCAAGTAACATGAATTAAACTATCAGGACTTAATTATAAAGCAACACAAAGTATAAAGATTGCCTGAGCAATTTGCTGCCAACTGTACAATGCCACATTGCGCCACGTGTCATAGTTTGATTGTGGAACTCAAAGATTTATTAAAAACAATTAAATCCGCCAACCATAAATAGGGTTCAAGGGTAGGGAATTCTTTCAAGCCTTCTCCAAACCATTTCCCTTAGCTAAATTCATCCAAATCTAGTAATGGTAGAGAAATTACCCTTAAAACCCATTAAAATACCTATTTGTCTATTGAAAAATGCTCCTTGTCATATATAGAGAGATTCTAACTTAAAAATTAACTTTGATTGGAGAATAGCAAGACTTTGGACGCACTTTTCTACATTGAAATTATTAATTAAAGTCATCTTTAAGAAATCAAAAGGTGAGCAACTAATACTTTGATTCTCTTTCTACATTCATGAAGTTTTGATAAGATAATTATGTATTTTGATTGATGGTTTTCATGAAATGAACATGGATTTTTATGCATTGAAAAGAAAGATTGATTTATTGCATTTGAATCATTAGTTGCTCTACATGTTTTGTATTGAATTGTTCATACACTACGACCTATTCAATGATCTCGATATAGGGAAGACTAGTGTGGTGTTTGAGTTGAATTGATTTGTTTAGAATTCCGGTAGGGGTCAATGGGGATTCGAATGTAGATCTACTTAATTGTATATGTCCATGATTGAATTGATATGAACCTTGCGTGCACTACGTGTAGTAGTTTAATTAGTGATAGAGGCTATTTGTGCATTGAATGGTTTTCTTGAAAATAAATCTTTCAAATAAAAGGTGAATTAAAATGTTTTGTTACTCACTGAATACTTCGTACTCATTGTCTTCTTTCTACAATTTTGTAGATGATTGAAGATATGATATTTGAATAGCAAGGCAAGCCATGGGTTGGAGCATGCTCGCGAAGGGAGTAAAGTTTTGCATGTAGTGACAACTTATCTTTGAAAATATTATAAATGTAATACATTTTGTATTAACAAATATGTCTATCTCTCTATAAATGTATTTCCAATTTTATATAACATTGGCAACTTATCTTCTAGTATAATAGTTTTTCAATAATTTGTCTTGAAAATATTAATTTTGGTGATCAATGAAAAATACCTATTAATATAACTTGTTGAGTTCTTTACATTTTATTGAGAAATCGAGTTGCAATGATTCTTTAAAATATAACAATTTGTTAGTTTAAGTAATTAGCTTTATCAAGTCAAAAGCTATTTATTTGTTTTATATGTCATGTCCCCGTTATTTATATTAAAACTTCCGCTACCGAATTTGTTAATCAATATAAGATAGCGGAGGCGTGACATTCACATTGGTAGTGCTAAAATTAATTATCCACATAAGTAAAAACTAGAGTTTTTAGTAATTGTTAAAGGACACATAAATAAGTTAAATTTAATTATTAATTTGTGCCACATTATTTTTTCTAAATAAAAGTGTTAAATTTAATCATCAATTTAATAGTCAAATAGTGAATCAATCCCAATTTAATTAAAATAAAAAAGAATAAATAATATCATATAAAGTATTAAGTTTGTTGTTAACTTTAACAATAAAACTAGCAATTTGTTAAATTAAATGCTTTTAGCAACTACGTTGATACCACTAATGTAGGTTATTTTTTGAGCTGTTAACTAATAACTCTAATAATAACCTACTTTAGCACTATCAATGTGGATGCTCTTACATCACTTCTGTCTTCTACTTCTATTGTAACACAGATTCCCTTTTCATGTGGAAACGACATGTATCAATAATTATGAATATGTCATATTTTCATATCTCTCTAAAATAGTTGTTCAAAATATTATTTGCAAGTAGTTGGAAATGTTTAAATATTCATAGTGCGCATTGTAAAAGATACTTCACTTCCAATCATATACCACTACAAGTGTTTTATATTTTAAAGATGTTAACTTTAGAAACTTGAGAGAATATCATTAGGGACTTTATTAGAGAAGGGTAGGTGATGATTTATGAGCAATAGAACATGTGTCTTGTCATTTATTTCTTTATAGTTTATAACAATTGCTTCCATGTGCTTCCAAAATGGCAAGGACAAGTCGGTAAGAAGTCTTTAGAGTAATAGACCAGAAAAGATAAACAATGCAAAACACAAAGATTGACGGTAGTTTTATGCTATTTTTAGGAGGTGTTGTTAGTGTCATTATAGTACATTATGTCTTATGTGGGTGTATGAATGTGTGTATGTTACGCGTATGAATTGAATCCACTTGTCTTGTATTTATACACTTATATGAGACGAGTGAGGTTATAATGGTACTATCCAATAGTGTTTAGAAAAATTTTGAAAAGATTGATACAAGAATTACCAAGGGCTTATTTAGAGTGGGAAAACCTTTAAAATTCTAGGCAAATAGCGGCGGGATAAGTGCAAGCAAGGGGTTTAATTAAATAATAATGAACTGAGCCCCTCAATTCATTTGTCAGTTCATTTACTTGCAAGTTGCAGTATCAAGTTTGGTAACTTTGGACTACTAGAAGCTTTCTCCATTTAGAGCTTGTTTGATATCTTTTATTCTCTCAATTTATAAATTTATTTATCACTAATTTGACATTTGATTTGATAACTATTCAGTTACAAATACATATTTCACACATTTTTACATTTCTAATACACATTCTACATCTCTTCTCATTATAAATTTCTCAAATAAATAGGATCAAACAAACTTTTAGATTAAGTGGTTTTTTTTTTAAAATACAAGGGGGAGTATGGAAGGGAAGGGAAGGGAAATCAAGAGAAGGTGGATGTGATTTGAACGCGAGACCTTTTTACATTGGAATGTGTATTGGGGTAATTATAATGAAGATAAAGGTAGAATGAGTATTGAAAATATAAAAATATTTGAAATATGTAGTTATAATTAAATAGTTATCAAATTAAATGTCAAATTAGTAGTAGGTAAAATAATATTTTGAGAAAATAATGAGAATCAAACTAGCACTAGTTATTAAACAATAAATTAGAAAAAAATGTAAAATAAAAATATATTAACAGTATTGCCTATTCAAGTAATGATGGCAGTCTTTCTACTCTGACAAATAATGCCCATTATTAGTAATGAAGTCAATCAATGTCCAAATTGTGTTATGAATTCTCATTCATTTCGTACTTGACTTCTGATGTGAAAGCAGTTAAGGGTGTCCGTTGCTCATTATCAATTATATATATATATATATATATATCAAATTGCCAATTACGATAATGCAAAACCGGTGATAGAGTGGATATTTAGAGCTTATTTGATGCTTTTATTTGCTTTTTATTATTTTAATTTATAATTTTATTTATCACTGATTTGATATTTAATTTGGTAATTGTTTAATTACAACCACATATTTAATACTTTTTTACATTCTCAATACACATTTTACACCTCTCTTCTTTATAAATTCTACAAATAAAGAGCGAATAAAGAGCTTCAAACAAGCTCTTAAATTTGTGGTACTAATTGAGAGGTTGCCTTTGACTGAAAGGATATATATATATAATATATAATAAATAAATTTAAAAAATTGAGAGGTTGTCAAATTGGGTGATATATTAAGTTACCATGGTGTTGTAACATGAAAGCGTTATAGTAGGTACGGCCCTTTAAATGATTTTGTTCACCCACTCACTGTGAGATAGGTTACACCTCCTACTTCTGGTATGGCGCACACATGGCTGGACGTGACACACACATAGCTGCCATGTGTGGCTATGTGTGTGCCACTTCAAAAGTAGGAGGTGTAATCTCATTTACAGTGAGTAGGTGAACATGACTCGTCCTTTAAATGTTTAGTTTTATATTTACATGATAATTTTTTAAATAATTTATTGTTATTATTTTAATCAAATGAACCAAGATAATATCAATTCGATTATTATTATTATTGTTACTGTTGTTTTTATTACTTCTTTTGTCCCAAATATATAGTGTACTATTTTTTTAATGTCTCAAATATATAGTCTTCTTCCTTTATTAGGAAGTTTAATTTGTATTATTTTACTAATTTACCCGTATTTAATACTTAGCTAGAACTATTAATTTTAAATTTTACTCATAAAATAAAAGTAAATTAAGAATGCGGATTGTAAAATGTATCTTTCTAACACAATTTTTAATTCGTGTGAAGAAATAAAGTGGATTATTATTCGAGACAGTGAGAGTATTATGTTTTATATATATATAACTTGATCAAGCTCCGGCTAAGGAGCTTGATCAAGTATATGGCAAATATCTAACTGTGGGGCTTGTTTTGTTAGATGCTTGTCACATACCGGAGTTTGATTAAGTTTTTGAGTAAATTTCACATTTAATGTGGTCTATAACTGTATTTAGCTTTCTGTCAATGCTTACTTGGGCCAATAAGTTAGAAAGTGAAGAGAAAAAGCCACAAAGCCGAAAACTAATGTTTGGGCCCTGATTAGATTGGGCCTGTCGGTCCATTGGCCTAAATAAAACATATCACAAATTTACGCATTTTAGGTCACCTCATCGTGTCTACTATAACGTATCATAACTTTTTGAAAATTCTAATCAAAAGAATCTAAACAATTTCTTTGTTATAGTTAAGAATCAAGCCCTTCAAGCAAGAGCTATTGATGAATTCTAAAGCCTTCTTAGGAAAAGTGGATAACTGTGACACAAGTATGAGAGGTTCACTTTTGGACATCGAGTGTCGTATCATATGTTGTATTTCTTAGGAAAATGCTACATGTACAAATAAGTTTATAGATAAGGGTAAAATTATAATTTCATGTCTTTATTTTTTCTTTCTTTGGGTTTACAAAATGCGAATGAAATTGTAATTTTATGCTCTTTTGAAAACTTATACATAAACATATATGTACAAATAAATTTATCCGCATTTCTTAATGAAGGCAAACCAAATTTTGAATCAATATTACTATATTGGAGATACTTTTAGTTTGAAACTGCTAATTAAAAACTGACTGAAGACGCAACCAAAAATATTTCCCGAGCAACGAATTATATTGGTTGAAGCCCATGCTATATAGCTTAAAAGTTAGAAAACATCATTGGTTGGAATAAGTGTAGTGGTAGAAAAGGAAACCTCTAAAAGCACATGCAAACCATACATTCTTAAGTGGACAACACTTTAATCAAAGAAGAACATGACTATTATTCTTTTACCACCATTTAAATATTTTCTTAAGAGAAATTGTATATAACCATTATTTAAGAGGAAAAAGATTGAAATTGTATTTTTCACCCAAGAGAACATTCGACGCCACTAATCGAGTGGGGTTGGAGCTTATATTAGTTTATTAAGATTCGAAGTTTGATTTAAAAGGTATGTTATCATTTCGAGTCTTCATATCTTAATTATAATTTTGATATTATATACAATTTTATTTCAGAGCTCAATGAATTTTGACATCTCTTTGAATATTGAAATGCCATCTCTTCTATTATCTAATAAATTGGGTGTGTTTATGTGCACTAGTCCTTGATTCACGATCTATGTTGGATTGTGAAAAAATCTATATTTAGACAAAATTACATCTCTATGAAACTTCTTCATTGGAAAATAAATAAATAAATAAATAAATAAATAAAAATCAAATATTTTGGTAACGATTTAAAAAAAAAAAGTGGATTTATAAATAGATTTAAAATTTAAATTTTGTATAGGTGTCAACATTTAATTGTGCTACATAGAGGTAATGATTAAAATGATGTGAGAGTTCACGTCATATCAAATATTTAATTAAATGTGGTATTGTCATGTGTCTAAAATTTAAAATATAAATTAGTTGATAAATTCAATGTATTTTTAATTAGTTGCCAAATATAGTTGCCAAACAAGCTCATACGTGACAATACTCGCTTGACAAGTGACATTCTATCTATAAATGTCACTTTCGGTAAATATAATAAGAGAGATAATAGAGTGATCTCAAAGGCTGCAACGTCACAATGATGTGATTGGCTCATTATATTGGAGTGAGGTGTCAACATATGATGCTTCACACAATTATAAATTAGAACCCGCAATTGGTTTTCAAAACTGAAAGTTTGATTTTTAATTATGAAATAAAGAAAATAATTATAAAAAATCACCAATAACCCTTTCTCAAATTTAGAACTGGAAATGCTTGTCCATCAATCAATCAATTAGCCATCGATGCCTTCATTTGACAAATGAGCATCATGAAAATCCTAAGAACCCGACTATGCACCGATTGTGAAAATGGACACTGTGTAGATTTAAGCGCCTCTCACAAAACATGTGAATTCAGATCATGTGTGCCCCTGTGAAAGGCGCTTATATTATTTTAACAATTCCTTTTTTTTTTTTCATTTCTCATTTTTACGAAGACTTGGGCAGACTAGTAATTCTAATTATTATACCTATATAATTAGATTGAGTTAACTTTTCATTAGTAATAATCAAATCAACAACATAAACCCTTCATTCTTAAAGAAAAATGAATATGAAAATGAAGTTACTACAAATTATCCATCATTGTTGATTAATCGTAAAAAAATAGACTTAAAAGAGTGTATAGTAACTTTTAAATTATAAACTTTCATTCATGTGAAATCTATTAAATTCTGAATTGAGCATGTCACATTTTATTAGAAGGTAGATATTCATTGTTGTTGTTATTGTTATTACTACAAATCATAAGCGGGGAAAAAAAAAGAATAAGGTATATTTTATTTAAGATTTTAATAGAATACCGTATGACATATTATTTAAGGATTATTCTAGCCTGGTTTCATTTCATAATCCACATTGTTTTACTAAAAGATATTAATGAAATTATTATATTTTATTCTTTGAGTACAATCTATGTGTTTACCACTCTGTCATTAAATTTTTATTCAGTTTATATTCAAGTACATCGAACAAGAAAGTGTTACTTTCTTCTCATATGGTTTAAACATATTATACGAATAAGGTTTTTAAAGAAATAAGAACTTTTTAAAATGTCTAAATTTCATCAATTGCCACTGTACTTTGGTTCTAATTGTAATCAAGCCGTTGAATCTACTTTGAATAATTATATCACTAAACTTTAATTATAAGAGTAGTTAGGCTAGCAGCCTACCACCTTTTGCTTGTGTAATTTTTCTAAGGAATGGTGCAAGCTCTTTAATAAGGAGCCCACATTAGATGGTGATTTCTTAAAAACAAAAAAAATCACATTTTGCTTCACTGTTTTTAAGAAATCACATGTGGTTTCCCTCTAATAAGGGCTCCTCTTTATTAAGGAGTTCACATCAATTCCTTAGAAAAATTGTTCGCTTGTGCCCTTAACTGCTCTAGTGAAGTAGGTGTTAAATTTAATTGACTTCTATGTGCGCGTTTTAACCGTCTTCTAGTTTCACATCATTAAAAATTGCTCCAAGATGCAACTTTTCTAACTCGTTTGCGACGTTTACATCCCTGGTCAGTTTTTTTATAGATCAGTTGAAAATTAAGTTATACTTGTAAAAATGTCAATCATTTTTAACTGTCACGTAACTAGTTTGTTAATTGCTAGCCAAAGATGGATTGAGTAACCCAATTGTTTGTTCAATTAAATTTTTGTGATTGTCCGAAGTTCATAATCTAATTGCATAGTTGTTTACTAGTTTTATGGTACATCCGGAGAGTAATATAATGGGAAATTAATATTATGCCACATTTTATCTGATAATCTACGTGGTATGTATTTTCTTGTTCACATGAGACGGAAGGTATAATGATTACATTTTATGAAATTGTTAAAAGAATTTTCATCTAATCTCAACGGGATACTAGAACCAACACAACGTTTAGGCAGACTTCTATAAATCAGATAGTGTAAACGTTTTTGTTTCAATAGAAATCAGCCAAAGTGTATCATTTTTTTTTTTTTTGGGTAATTTCCTTTTAAATAAAAAAATAATTAAGTAATGATTTTGGGTTTGACCCTTTGACGGGTTGTGGTGGAGCTTTACGCCACCGCAACCGCATTAACCCCAAACAACGCCACCGCAACCGCATTAACCCCAAACAACCCATCATTAGATTCGTCTTCACCTTCTTCACCTTTTCCCTACCACCACCACCTCCTATACATATACTACACTTGTATCTATCTCAATCTTTCTCTTTTTTTCATATCATTCATAAAACCCCACATTCTTTACCCCTTCTACCAAATCTTTCCCCTTCCTTTTCGTCTTGTGTTTCTGTTTCATCTATCTGTTCTTGTTAAGCCTGATTAATTGGACGAAGACGGAAGAACCCCCTTTTGTTTCGTTCCAATCGATCAAGTTTTATGCACCTGTTATGGTGCAGATCATTGATTTTGGCAACAAAGATTAGATTTTTGATTCTGGGTTCTGTATTTTGAAGGAAAAGCAGTTATACGTAATATGGGCAACATTGGGAGTAGTGGGGTGCAAGGGCGGAGGAGGAGTTCGAGCAGGAGGAGCCACCCGCCTCCGTCCCCGCCTCCTCCACAGGCTCCGCAATCAGAGATCACGGCCAACAGGTATGTTTTCGCGGCGGCGACACCTTACCCTCCGACCCAATACCCAAACTCCAATGTTCCTCCTTATTACCAACAGTACCCGGGTTACTATCAGCACCTGCGGCCGGCGATGCCGGTGCCGCTGCCGGCTCCGTACGACCACCACCACGCGGCTGCCCATGCCAATTGGGTGAATGAGCGGTACCCGTATCCCGTGATGCAGCATCCTACCCCCTATGTGGAGCACCAGAAGGCAATGACTATACGTAACGATGTCAATTTGAAGAAGGAAACTTTAAGGATTGAACCCGACGAGGAGAACCCTGGAAAGTTCCTCGTTGCTTTCACTTTTGACGCCACAGTGGCCGGAAGGTTTGATAACCTTTGTGTGTGCTGTTAATTGTTATTGGATTGTTTTCTTTACCTGAACCTGGTTTTCCTGCGTTTTCTGATCGCCTGATGATTAAATGGTAGCCAAGAATTGGGATTTTGATTACAGAACTGAACGAGGATGGACGAGTTACTTAAATGAACTTGAGGAGTGTTAAACGATTTCTTGTCAGATTTTTATTTGCATTTTCGACCACTTCCATGTTTTAATGGGAATTTTCAGTGATGTCTGAAAATGACTTAATGAATTTTCTGCAGCTCTTAAATTCTATCAGTTCCTTCGTGAGCCATGTTATGGAGTTAATTATATATCATTATCAAGCACTAGTTTTATCTTTGAGACTTTCGTTTGTGTTTGTTAATACTGTCTATTATGATCGCGGAAATGGAATTGTTTTACAACTAAAAGAAAGTATAATTTGTGACTTTTGTGCTACTCACTCAATAATATGAGGTATTTCGGTTGGGGAATATTTTCCAACAACTAAAAGCAAATCCAATGATAAGAGTGCCTTTCTGAATCCTTTCGTTATTTTGTTTTGGGATTTCTAATCCATTCTCAGTTTGGTAATCTCTGGCTAAACAAGTGTTAAATATACACCGGTTCATTTGCATAATTGGGTACAAGTGGTTTTGCATGCATTCCGAACCTCTTCAACTGTACATTGACCACATCCCTCCATATCTCTATGAGCTGATTTCAAAAGGATCAAATTTGTTATCGTGAATATTTTGATTTGTCTTTTGTAAGTTCAGGATTAATACACATGACATTGCTGAGAATTATTTAGTCAGGAACAATAGTTTGTTCTGAGCAATCAAAAGGAATGACTATGATAGTTTTGATGAAGGCAGTTCCGTCCCCGTGAATCCATCACTGCTCATATTAACTTAGATTTTTATGAAATTCAGGAACAATATGTGTTCAAATATTTACGAATTACCAGGTTAATATATAAGCTTGATGTTCACCTCTGGCAAATTGATTTTGGCACAATAGTTTATTCTACCCTTTTTTAATGAAGTCATTTCTTTCTTGCTTTGGGTGGGTTCCTAAATAATTGTTATCGCCTGAGATAAAGGAATCCTTTACTTCTAATCACATTATCTTTTGTTCTTTAAAGGATTATGCTTGATGGTTTTCTTGCAGAGGTCTGATCAATTTATTGAGTAACAATTTTCTTGTAACATGCAGCATGACCATAGTTTTCTTTGCTAAGGAAGGCGACGACTGTTGCCTGACTCCAACAAAAGAAACCTTACTTCCACCTATTATGG
This sequence comes from Nyctanthes arbor-tristis, assembly GCA_963692815.1. Taxonomy (NCBI): domain Eukaryota; kingdom Viridiplantae; phylum Streptophyta; class Magnoliopsida; order Lamiales; family Oleaceae; genus Nyctanthes; species Nyctanthes arbor-tristis. The sequence goes on from CAVNYN010213409.1 coordinate 35,857, forward strand.
TACATTTTCAGCAAGGTTTGGCACAGAAGTTTAAACAGACCTGCTGGAACTGGGATAGACCTTTCAATGTTCGAGGAGGCAGAATTGTCAAAAGTCGGTGACATGGATGTGTACCCTCTCGCAGTTAAGACAGAGGCTTCTATAGATGACGAAAATGGAAATCCAAACAGCGCATCCAAGAACTCACAGATAACTCAGGCTGTGTTTGAGAAGGAGAAAGGTGAATATCAAGTTAGGGTCGTGAAGCAAATATTATGGGTTAACGGCATGAGGTATGAACTTCAAGAGATTTATGGGATTGGGAATTCAGTAGAGGGTGATTTTGACGGGAGCGATCCTGGAAAAGAATGTGTCATATGCCTCTCTGAACCTCGAGACACTACTGTTCTCCCCTGTCGACATATGGTACTCTCTCTCTCTCACATTCATATTTCCAATGCATGTTTAATTTTGGTTCCTTCTCTTGATGCAGTGTATGTGCAGCGAATGCGCAAAAGTATTGAGGTTCCAAACAAATAGGTGTCCAATCTGCAGACAGCCAGTGGAGCGGCTTTTGGAGATCAAAGTGAACAATGGGACTGATGAATGAAGAAGAGTTGCTTCTGCTGCTACCTCTCCACTTCAGTTTCTACATGTACTTCTTCTTTTGGTTTCTTCCTGCTAGGCCTTTTGCATCCTCCACTAAAATAATCAGATTGAAAGCTTGAAAATGCCCATTAATCTAGTTTATGAAACTGGATAATATGCTTTGCTGTAGGTCAATTCCTTGAGAAATGATTTTGCAAAGTGCCTGCTGGCTCTTCCCTCTAGTGCACAATTGTTCAATACAAGATGTATATAACGTTTGGCTTGCATTCAATCACTGCTTCGCTTTTCATTGTTCTTCCTTCTAGTCTTGTGTTTTCACTGATCTAGCACGAGCTTTTAGCCACTTAACCGTTTCTTTGTGTCTAATAGATTATCTTTCGGACTCTTTGTTCGTGATGTCTCCTTAGTCCTTTCTATAGCTGTTGGTGAAAATTTTGACATTGTATGCAATTGTGAAGTTCCTGGGCCTGCGCAGTCTACCTCCTTTTGTCTTATATATGAGGTTTTTGCATCATCATTCAAGATGCACTTTCATTGTCTTAAAGATGATCCTGGAATTTTCATTTTTTTGGCTAAAAGGGCCTATATATTCTTGTTGAAGAGGGAGAGTTGTTCGGAGAGATATGCAGCTAAATCTTGTTAGCTCAAAAATTCACGTGAAGTGTATTCATTTAGCTACATGGGATGAGAGAGGTGCCTTAACTGCACCTCCCAAAGGTGCTTTAACCGGATTGGCTTTAGCCTATGCATATAAATAGATTGCTCTGTTTTTGTTTTATCAGACAAAACTGGGTGGAGAAATAAAATTCGAGGATATGGTGTTGTCCTCTTTTGGGAACTTGGGAGACAGAGACCATATCAAGTGCCAAGTTGACAAATCCCACTTCCAACTTATTATTATACAACGCAAGGATACAAATAACAATTAATGTAGACAAAGCACTGAAGTACCACCTTTTACATTTAGAAGTGTTCGATATCATCTGCATGTCACGTGTTCATTTAAATTTCAATGAATATTTTTGGTCTACTGCACGTACAACGTTAAAAGGTCGAAGGCATTAGCGTCACAAATGAACGGTTAAATGTATGACTACCGCACTTGTGAAAAGTTGAAGAGCCTAATGATGAATTTCGACTCAAAAATGAAGGTTGCAACTTGCAAGTAATGTTGATGGAATGTGTCTACTCACACACATTGTCAATCATATGGCTTGCAATATTTGTCTCTCTCATGCTTTGCTTTTTACTTCCGCAAAGATCTTGCATATATTTTTTGAGCATGCCCCCCCCCCCCCCCATATACTTTTGACTTTAGTTGTGTGAAATTTATTGCAAAAGGGAGAAAAGAGCAAATTTAGACCAAAGTGATATCATATTTTTAAGGAAAGTCTCATGTCTAGGAGGAGTCTTGGACAGTTGGACCAAACTCTAAATACAAGGGGAATAAGAAAATAGGAGAGGAAATCAATCTATTGTGAGTAATTATTTGATGATAGAGTCACAAGTTGATGCATCACTTTCATTGTATATATATACCTCTTCAATCACAAATCTGCATGTTTTTTTTGTCCAATAAAGAAGAAAAGACGCTTTTTAAATCAAGAAAAATGAGAATCATTAATAATATATTGTAAACGAATAGAACAATGTGAAAGCATGATGATTCTTGCAAGTGAATAAATGAATTGCATGAAGATAATGATATTGATAACTAAGCAATATGCTAACAGTTAGTTTTTTAATAAATTTGCAACTTGTGATTATAAATCCCAGTCAAACAAATATTTAAAAATTAATATTGTGGACACATTTTTCCTTAAATACCATGGTTAATACAATATATTTCTCTTAGAATAATTAGTTAACTTCTTTATAACTGAAGACAACCATGCCATGATAAGTTGATAACTCATATATACTTCTTTTGTGCGCACAGATGGACATAAACCCCAAACAACAATTGGCAAAATTCGAAAATTAAACAGGGGGAGAAAATGAGAGAATTGGGGAATGAAGAGTTCTTTATTGTCGCATTTGTGGTGTCTCTATTTATAGTGAAGTTCATATTTCCAATTCTCTTTGGCTCTTTTATAACGTTAACGCTTCTTCTTCTTGTCATTATGACTACAATTATCACCTTTTTTGTATTACATTTATTTTATCCATATTCAAGAGAAAGAAAAGAGAATCCCTTATTAAGCCCGAGTATTTATAATAACAATCTATTTGGAAGGAGTCGCGAAAAAAGTTGAAAGCAATTTTTAAGATTCAGAATTTGCTTCAAAATTTCTTGCATTATTTCTGGTAAGTAATTTTACTTTTGTTGCTTAAATGAACTTTCAAAGATAGTCTGTCTAATATAACTTAGATCGGACGACAATTCCACAAGAAGCATAAATTCTCTAAATCATCATTGGTAAAAGTCTAAAGATAGTCTGTCTAATATAACTTTCTCATACGACAATTCCACAAGAAGCATAAATTCTCTAAATCATCATTGGTAAAAGTCTATGACTATGTTTGCTTATCCCGATCTCCCACCATATGTCTGACAAGATTATGACGAGAGATCATTTTTACTACATTTGTCCTATTATTGCGAAGAAAATAAAAGTTTGCCAAGAAACATAGGATCTCAAAGTGACAGTTGCAACTCAAGATGGATAAAAACTAGGGGGATATAGGATAGGGAAAGCAAGGGGAGGGGTAGGTGTGATTCGAACACGGGACATTCTGCTCGAAACGTGAGTATCTAACGACTAACAACCATACCACTTATTCGAACCAGAAGGAAATCAACCTATTGTAAGAGTAAGAGTAATTATAATGAGTAATTATGTTCACAAAGTCAAATTTCCATCACATGGAGGATAAAAGAACAAGGGGAAAAAAATCTGGCAAGGTTTCATAATAAAGTGTAAAATGCTGCAATGTACTTCGAACTTTTTCCAATTTTAATCGCAGTCTTTCACTTCTAAGCTCATAATTTTTCGCTCACTCTTGGAAGTCGAGCGCACTTTTATCATGTTTTTTCTAGAACACTGAAAACAATCATGCAAAAAACTGAGTACAGGAGAAATATACATGTGGAAAATACGGTACCGTCTTGAAAAGTAACAGGGGAGGATCAAAATATCATGGCCCTATAGATAGATCAATCAATTCAAGAAAACCATTTAACATGTGAAAATAGCACACAAGTTGCAGTTTTGCGGTTGGAGGTTGGAGTCTGATTTTCAAATAAAAATGCCTTTGTAGTTCAGAATCAAGATCATAGATTGACAAAACTACAATCAATCACATAATTCAGAAGAAACCGGGTTCATTGTGTCGAACCATGAGAAAGTCTATTGAATCGATATAAAACAACTGCTAACCAGCTATTCTCAGGAAAAATTGGCCACATAACAGAGACAACCGAGGCAAAAAAAAAAAAAAGTAGATTTCAAGGCACAACTTGAATTATTTTGTCGACAACTAAGGTTTCTAAGAAAACTTTCATATACTTACAATGTGGTTGTGCGTTCTTTCTCAATCTCATGGTGCCTCCAATCGCATTGTCAACCCTGGCTATACAACGAACTTTGTCAGTTAATCTCACTGCATATGAGTCAATGTCATATGCTTTGTGATTCTGATAGAACCGCTAAGATAGGTAAATCGGCAACAGCAGAATCAATCAATCCAATTACTGTCACAAAATCATGCTTTTGCAGTCATCTCTGATTTGTTTAGTTATTGCTTGTAGCTAGAACTGATAACTTTCCCAGATATCGACGGTTTTTCCTTCAAGCTTGTACTCAAAAGAGAATCAGAATTGCTCGACCGATTTTCAGCAAAACTGGGTCTCATCCAAATCTTTATGTGTCCCTCTCGCGAAACTGTAACAATGGACTCCTGAGTGAATATCAGACCAGAAAGAGGTTCAGTATGAATACGATGAGCAACTAGCGGAGAAAGCTTTGGAACATCTCGCATGCTAGGAGCAGGACGTAAGGTACCCACGGGGCATGCCCCGTCCCAATGAGATGATTGGCTTCCAGCACTGAAATTTGGAGATCCACCAGAAGGGCGACGCACTGGCACTACAAGCTCGTCCATTTCCAGATCCCATAAAAGCAATCGTGTGTCCTGCACGATATGGATGGGTTTTTGAATGGGTAATAGAAATATATTGAGAAGAGAAAGCAATAGAAGCTTTAAAAGTCATTATCTGCAAACTTGTAAGACATTTCCCTTTTTTAAACTATCCTGCCTGTAAAAAGGAAAAGGGAACTAGAATGTCAGACCAGAAAAATGCAGAATAAAGCCTCATGAGTACGAACAATGTGAGCACAGAGGCAAAGGCTCCAAGATTAGTAATTCTGGTGAAGATCCATCTCACGTTCGTTACCTCTGAGGTGTTAAAAGGTTACCACTATCATGCTAAAAAAAACGAGGGAACCACTTGCTTGATAGATTTGAGATCAAAACTCGGGCATGACAAATGGTTTATGAGCGGGATCAGTTTGAATAATTTGGAGACCGAAGGTCATTGTGGCCTGTTGTATGTTTGGAGCTAAGAAAGAAGTCCAAAAACCGTGTTTATTGATGAAATCAGAATGGATAAATCCACACAGTTTTAGTAAAATGAAACTTATTAATGAACTGAACTAACAAGAACAACAATGAGGCCAATGATGAGGTACCTGACCAACAGAGCCAAGCCGATATACTACATTTTCCCCAGTGCCATCTGAATTTGGAGCTGACCAATATGAATCAAATGCCATCTCACTAACCTGCCACAATCCAGTAACAGATGAGCCAAGCAGTAAAAATTGCTAGATAAGAAACTAATCAGAAAAACATGAATCTGTATAACTTGGACCCAGAATGGGATCAAGTAGAGCAATGTGTTGTGGTTCGAATTGTGGCGCAGTGGTTAGATGCTCAAATTCAAGACAAGAGGTTCCGTGTTCGAATCACATCCGCCCCTCTAATTCCCCAGATCGGAAGAGCACTCCCCTACTCCCCTTGTATTAAAAATAAAAAAATAAAAAATAAAAATAGTAGAGCAATTTGTCTGATTCATATTTATCAAACCTCTGATGTTGGGATCTTTTCAGGGACTTTGAATTGGCATGAACTTATAGTGAATTGAATATGTAAATGCTGAATTTTTCTTGCTGCTTTCATTCTCTATCATATTGCTAGTGAATTCATAACACACAAAATCAAGGTCTGTTAAGGATACTTGAAAAGAAAAGGACCATACAAGAATGTTCCTAAGGTAATTCCTATATCTTAGGGCAAATGAGAAATACCAAATACATGTCCCTTATTATAGTCCAAGAATTAGGTAATATACAGAAGAATCAGATAATGCAGCTAGTAACAGCCAGGAACTCACCCACGAGTTATGTCCCTCACCCCATGCAACAACCTTTCGTTCTTCCATACTCCAAACTTGAACTAGGTCGTCTTCACCTCCAGTCAGAATGTATTTTCCATCCATGCTGTTTTCCACTTGCCATCAGTTGGTCAATTTTCATATAATATCTAAGAAACAATAGCATTCAAAATGAAACCGATTAATGCAGAAAAAACTGACAAGTTGAACACCACACACAATCCTCAAAGCCTAGTATACTCACCTCCAAGCACAACATAATAGAGCACCATAATAGCTCTTTCCGCCGCAAATTAGTTGTTCATTTTAGATAATCAAACACACGCAGATAACCTACATCCATCGATTTTAAATTGCTGAAGGGGATGAGAACAAGAAAAAAAAATAATCTTTTATAAAAAACAGAAAGAAAGAAAAGAAAAATTCTTAGTTATAAAAGACAATAGATAATGAAAATACCATCCCTTCCTACAGTTGCCATGTAGACCCCATCAGTTGAAAAGGCAACACTATTTATTGAACCTTGGCAAATATGCCATCTAGCAATTGGATTCTGCATACACAAGTGAATTAATTGAAAGAGAGAATTAGACCCAAAAAGGCTGAGATATCACTCATTAACATTAATAAACCACCACGCGCGCACAATGGTAGAATTTGCTCCATTAATAAAATTATTCTTGGCAATGAACAAGACAAAAGGAAAATAATGAATGAATTACAACAGCCGTCAAGTGAAGCATTTAAAATTATATTACCCAATATATAAATCCAGATATAATCTTTCACAGCCCAAATAACAAGACCATCTCTTCCAATAGATTCCTATGCAATATGGAAAAAAAAAAAAAAAAAAAGCTAGGTGTTCTTCCCCAAAAAATTGCATTAGCACATGAATCATTTTTACCACTCAGTATTAAATTGATCCAACCAAATATACTTTCAGAAGAAGAAAAAAAAAAGAAATTATAAAACACCCTTTTGTGCGTTAACAAGTGCACGAGTCCTTAATTCTTGAGCCTTGCATCAATCATGCATAATCTACAATTGGAGGCATAAACTCAGTGTATCTTGTTATTGATGCTTAGAATAGAGCTCAATATAGATTAGATATCGGTAATCCTATAAGCATAAACAGTTTGTAGTTCAAGAGGTTTGCGTAAACAGGTTTTCATTGGAAATATTTTTTGCATTTTTTTTTTTCCCTGAGGCGGGTCTTTCTCAGAATTTAGAATAAAACTGAACCAGATTTCAGTTAATAACACCCAGGAGATAAACTGATTATAAATCATCAACGTTTAGCCACGAGAGACGGATCAAATCAACTATTTGTCAATAATGAACAGGCTTTTGTGAGAGCAAAGTTGTCTTTATTATAGTACTAAAACATGGGGAACAGAAGCTAGTGACCCATTTACAACTTAAAATTTTCCTAAGTAGGTCAACAAATCAAGCTTCATCTTCAACTACATATTTCCTATAAAATATCACTTCTCAAATGTCTTCATAACCTTTTCTTCTTGATCATACATTCTCCCAAAAAAAATCACTTCTCAGAAACTGAATAGAAGTGAAAAAAACTAAAAAGCGTCGAGCAATGGAAATATAAGGACGTAAAAGTGGGAGAAAAATAAAGGGGGAAATGGTGATCAATAAGTTGTGGCAGTTAACCAAACATTAAAAAAATCTGAGTAAGCCACATTTAAACAACACTTACGATATTTGCTCCTCTCATTAAAAGTAGATAAAGATTCATCTTAATAAGATGAAGTTAGTGTCTAATAGATCCACTTTTTGAGAAAAGAAAGATTCCACATAAGACGCAAGAAATACCTTACTGTAGCGGGCATGTGCCACAGAAAATTGAGTTTGATCCTTGATTACAGGGAATGAAGGATCTCCAGAACCATCTTTGCTCTGAAATCAATTACGTAACGTATTGGTTTCCTCTAAAGTTAGAGATCAAGTGGAAGACACTGACTTTATTTTGAATAAATTTGGACTTGCCTTTTCATATACGTATATATTTCCATCTGCATGGCCAACTATAAAAGTGCCTTCACCATTAGGAACCCACGCGATACAAATACAGCGACTGTTGAAAGAAACGTCACATGTCGTCAGAAGAGATCGGAAGAGACGTTCACTAGAGAGTTCTTGATAAATTCCGGAGTGAACAATGGCTAAAATCAGCTGTAAGTCCTCAAATCATAGAAACTTATCAAGTCTTGAACTCAATTAATTATTAAACTGATACAAACAGAATAAGATAGTGGGCTTCCACTTCAAACTAAAAAGAACAAGATACAAAATTTGTACAAAGGAGGAATGCATTAGACATGAGAAAATTAATTAACATGAGACAGCAAATTTTTCATTTTCAAGATAGAATCTTCATAAAAGTAGTTCAAGATATAATAGCCAAAATTGTAGCTTTACGCTCCTCTTAGTATATTAAAAAAATACTCAATTTCAGGGCCGTTGAGGAAAGAGAGAGAGAGTTGGCACACATGGAGTGTAAGTAGATATCAGTAAAACTTCCCTGGTTCCAGTAAAATTTCAACGCTATCATACCGCACAATCTATTCTTTTGTGCTGGAAATCTCAGACTTACTGATAAATAGTAGATAAGCCCATGCGAGGTTTCTATTTTTGTTTTGAATAGAAATTGTTGAAACCATTTTTATTCAGATATTTTGCATGCAGTGCACCGCAAAAGTAAAACGTTTTTCTTTACCACTCATTTCATTTCTCCTCTTTCATAACAAAAATAGAAGCCTATCATGGACTAAAATATGCAACCCCCTCTTCTATGGACAAGTGAGAAACATGTACCGAGTAGTCTCACTAAGGATGAGCAGATAAGAACTACAAACAAGAATTATACAAGGGAAAGGGAAGAGAATTAGAAGAACTGAGAAAAGTCATTTTAATTCATGATAGAAGTATGAGTAACACAAAAGTAGAACCCTCTTTAATATAGAGTTGAAGCAAAACCTAATTAAGGAAATCCTAATCTAATAAGGAAACAATATTAAAACTAATTCTAATTAAACTAGAAAATAATAATAAATTGAGATAAATGACATATCTAATTTGACATCCTATTATGTTCTCCACCTACAAGAAAATCACTTCTAGGAAGAACCATGGTGTAGGAAAGGGATTGGATTTGCAACAGACCTTTTGCCATTCTAATTTTTTTTTTTTAAATAATGAATAAGGGGGTTAAAGGGGAGGGGAGGGAAATTCGGGAAGAGGCAGGTGTGGTTTGAACCAACGAACTCCAGCCCGGAATGCGAGCATCATAACCACTAGAGCACACTGCGAAGCACAACCTTTTGCCATTCATATTTCTTTTCTAGGTTAAAACTTACGTATATTCAGCACCCAACAATGCTAACTGGGTTAACGAACATAGCTATCCTTACCATACTCCGATCAGCTCCGTAGAAGCAAGTCAATAACTTCATACAATTAATTTCTTACTAACTATATAAAAAATATAGGTAGATGTCTTGTTTAACCAACTATTATCATCTAGAGAAAAGTTCATTTGTGGTGAATTCAGGAAAGATAAGAAAAATGTTTGGAGTCTCATGAACAGCCTGCAAGAATTGCTATCCTTATTGAACTCTGTTTAGAACAGTAAAGTGTTGCCCAATTTTATCTTGACTCGAAAGTTGTATTCTTGGGCGCTCAGTTCTATACATTACGCCTTAATTCAGATAATATCATTTCATGAAGCACTATCTTGTATGACTTCAACCCTTCCATCTTTCCTACTACCGTTAGTCACTCAAAATACAGATATACCTTATTCTGTAACACATATGATCAAGAATTTATTTTAACTGTCATCGCCAATTTATAAAAATGGCAGTCTTACAACATCTAATCTAGATTAAAATACAGCCCAAGAAAGATTACACAATTAAATTCTAAAGATTTCACCATGCAATTCTTCTGCAATTATATAGTTCTTCGATAATGATAAAAGCTATCCAATGTGGAAAGAATGCAGATGCCTTGCATATATGTTGATAAACAATTCAACTGGAACTTATAAATGCACAACACAATAACAGAAAACTAAAGAAAGAATAAATAGAAAAAGTGAAGTTGAGGTCAACTAGTCAACCACAAAATTTAGTTTAGGAAGCTGCAATTGTTACTGTGACACATCCATAAATTTATATTCTTAGCCCAATTAAAAAATAAATAAATAAAAATAAATTATATTCTTAGTATTATTTATGATTTTCAGCATAAAAGAAACTGCACTTTACCAATATTTTTCTAGTTTAAGAATAAATAGCAAAGACAAAAACTTTTAATAGAACTACCACATATTAAATGCACTGCAGAGCTTATTGGCCGAGAGAATCTTTGTGAACTCTAACATACGCTCTCATAGCAGAACAATGAACTTAAAGAGGATGTATATAACAAGATATTTCTGTACACATTTTGATAGATGCATATGCCTATGATGCATAATGATTTATGGATAGAACAAGATGCAAAAAAAGGCTCTTGCCTCGGGTTAATGGAGCCATCTTTATTATAATGCTGAGCTCCAACAAGCTTCTTCCCTACTTCCTGTAATTGCTGTCTTAGAGCCACGGAATAAACTACAAAAATCCCAACAAATAAATGGCATTCATTGAAAACAGAGCATGTCATGCTAGAAAATGCAAACTTCTAAAAAAGAATGCTTACCATCTCCAGTGTTTAAACCAATAAGTAAATCATGTCCGTCCTTTGCATCAGCGTCAAACGCGTGGCAGACAGGATTGGAATTACCAAAATGTATAGACTTAATAGGATCCTACATAGAACGACAGATCTCTTGAAACCAATTCATAGTTAACACGGAACAACAGATCTCTTGAAACCAATTCATAGTTAATCTTAATAATGAAAATGAAGCAGAAAACTGCTTTTGAGGGTCACTTTTCTTTCTTTCTTTTTTTTTTTTTTTGGGGGGGGGGGAGTGTTGTGGGGGTGGGGGTGAGTATAGAACAAGTACCTTATCCTGAGAATTTAAGTCACTAATAAAAATTGCATCACCGACATTGAACACCAAATAGGTCCCTTTGCCGTCAAAATTTGAATTTCCAGCCAAATTATTTGAACTTGAAGCCCCTAATGATCCAATTCTTGTGCTGGCACCACTCATTGACTTACTCCCACCATTCCCTCCAACAAAACTAAGGGCCCTACTCCCATTTCCACCACCTAAGAACCTTGCTGCAGCAGACCTCACACCACTGCTTACACCCAAACTTGAGGACGATTGTGATTGAGACTGTGAAGGCTTATCCTTGAGATGAGCTAGAGTTACCTGATCGCCAATTAACTAAATCATCTTAAATCCTTTTAAAGTTTGACTAATCAAAAACTGCTCTAATGGGGAAAATACACAAGCCACACTTAATAGAGATTGGAAAACAAAATATGAAATATTTACCCGTGATGTTTGAACAAAAAGTGTTGATATCCCATTTATCTTCAGGGTAAAACTTAAACGTAAGAATTGGCATTAGAGCTTAAAGGAAACCATAATCAAGAACAGAACATTACCTAAAGCAACTTAGCAAGTCAGCCAGAACTTCTCCTGTAGTGTATTTTTTGCATATTGTATTTGAAGACTTGATAAAGTCGCCAAAAATGAAAAGCCATGCTTACAAACAGAACTAGAAAATAATCAAATATGAATAAAAAAAATCATTTATATTACCCAACCCATTTCAAACAGAACCTGGAAACATATCTATAACGCAAAGCCACCCGACATACAACCTCAAAAGTAAAATTAGAAAATGGCAACCACAGTAGGTTAGCAGAAAAGTCAGAATGGTATCCTCGGAAAATCTGATCACTAACCCCTCAAGCAACCAATTTACGGTAACAACATAGATTCTGGGAATTTAAGCTTGCAATAAGCTATTCTGAATTAGGAAATTTCAATCCGTATATGAAAATTCTGAAAAAGAGAAACCCTAGAACGTCATAGAAAACCAACCAACCTGTGTGACAGTTTTGCCATGACCATAGTGCAAAAGTCCAGCAGGGTGGGTCTTTTCATACTGGAGCTTGTACTTTCCTTCTGGGGTCTTGAAATACGTCTTCAAACCAGGCGACTGCGTGTTGTTCCCAGACGCCGATGCTGAAGACATCATATTATTACTCCCCGTAGTGTTCATCATCTCCCTTTCCCCAAACAAGAATCAGACACCAAACCACTATCCCAACCCAATCAAAAATGCCAAGAATACAACAAAATCCTGGGTCCCAATTGGGTCTTTTCCTCCCTTTCTTTCTGGGTTTTTTTGCCCCTTTTAAATAAGGGCCTATCTGTGTGCAAAAGTTAATGCAGTTGAGACACTCCCTGGGAGTGGATCAAGCGCTTGTTTGTATTGTGTAATCTACACTTGGGTGTTGAAACTTTTGGATCGAAGATTTATTGCTTTCCGATGGTCGAATTGTGTGTTTTCTTTGCCTTTTGGGGACTGTGTTGAATACTAGAATCTTGAATTAGAGGGGCCTAGTGATTATTCCTTCATTATTTTCTGGGGTTAATTAATCCAAAAATGTATTTTTGAGTAAATCGAGAGACAGAGAGATATATATAATATATATATATATATAGTGTGTGTTAATACCTTGGACTTTGGCTTTTGGGAGCCTCTAAGAAAAAATCATAGACGCATTGTGCCGTCTTCTTTATATTACGTTTTTGTGAAAGGGAATTTGATTGACCTTGTCTTATATTTAGCCCTTGTTTGATACTCTTTAACAAAACACATTATAATCTCATTTACCACTGATTTGACTATTGATTTGACAACTACTCATTTATAACCACAAATTTCAAACTTCTATTAAATCTACATCACTCATTTCACCTCTTTATAATTTCTCTTTATAAATCAACTACCATAAATTGAATCAAACATCCCCTTAGACATTCATCGCCTAAACATAATCCATTCTTCATGTTCATATGGCATTTAAAAATAGCTTAATTACACAAATGGCCCTTAACATTTGCCTTAGCTTCGCAAATGGCTCATAGCCTTTCATTTTTTCACTAAAAACCCTTATCGTTTGCTGATTTCTTTGGAAATGGCCCTTGTCGTCCAATTCTATCCAAATTCCCTATTAAAGTAATGCGTTGCTCACAATCTTCTCGCCTCCATAGGAATATGTGTCTATTAAGTTATTAAGATACTTCATTGTTTATTATTCCCCGTCAAAATGGAAAAGTAAACTTTCTCTCCTAAGAAATACAATATGATTTCTATTATTTTGGAAATTTTAATGAGTTTAAGACATCTTAAATAAATACAAACTTGGGTAGAAGGTTTCTCACTTGTCAGATCTGTCTATTAATTTCTCAATTTATCCTATTTAGAAAAACAAATACCCAACAAAATTTTAAAAATATTTCCAATAGTCACAACCTTAACATGCAAATAATATCTGAAATAGGAAAAAGAATGTTCAGCCTAGTTCACATTCAAAACATGTACAAAACTCGTGACACAATAATGGAAAGACAATAAAATTTTCAAACTATTCCAAATTGTCTTGTGTAGACCATGTGTTATTTTAACAGGGAATTTGGACGGAATTGGGCGGCAAGGGCCGAGGAGTAAGCAAACATTAGCGGTGTCCAGTACAGAATTGAATGTGGGCCATTTGCGAAGCAAAGCAAATGTTAGGACCTATTTGTGTAATTAAGCCATTTAAAAATGTTTAATAAATATATTGTTAGAAAAATAACATTTGAGAGCAATTTTCTTATGTACAATTATTTTCATTTATTATTTCACCTTAATTGTTCTTATTTGTTAATAATAGTATAAATTAAGAATAATGAAATTTATCTAGATTGAAGATCGGTCTTTAATATAGTTATAATTTATTTATTGATCATTGAATAAATGAAAACCCTCATGTATTTATACATATCAACTCATCCTCCAATATAGTTATGTCAACTAGACAAGAGACCGGTCTCCAATATAGATAAATAGTATCACTTTAAATTTAACAAGGGTGTGTGTAAATATATAACTATACGAAATTGGATTATATCTTTGTTGGATGTAGAGAATACTAGTAGATATGCTTATCTATCTACTAGGGAAGAATTTGACCTTAGATTCAAACAATTAGTGGAGAATTTTAAGAAGATATGAGTCAGATTTGGATATAAGATTAGTTTGGTTTAAGAGTGTAGATTATATATATATAGAGAGAGAGAGAGAGAGAGAGAGAGAGAGAGAGAGACCACCATTAAGTGCGTAAGAAAAAAAATGTAATAAGTCCCCCCAAACCATATTTGATGAATATATCAAAATTAAGTAGAATTATGCTAATGTTTATGTGGTCTAATGATATTTGAGTGTGTTTCCACACTCTTTACTGTTATTCAATTTTTCTTCTCTACGATCCCGTCTTGCAACAATGGAACCCAAAAAAAAAAAATGTAGAATTCTAATTGTGTTATTTAATTTGAAAGTGGATTGAATTAAACTACCTAAATATAATGACATAGGCAATGGATAATAGAAGATTTGGTGTCGTTTGTGATATATCTCCATTAATTAATTTTTAAATGTCACGTAACAGGTACCAACTACCAAATGAAATATCAATAATTTACCTACAAATAACATCTTTTTGTCAGCGATTTCTTAAATATATACTTGAATCCATACTAACGGTTTAGAGTCCCAATAATTGTAAGTAATCATTTATACAGTCTTTTACAAAAATAAGGTAAATTTACAGTCTTATTTTTAAATTATTTTTCCCCAATTACACAATACAGAAGGTAAGATTGTGAATTTACCCCATTTTTATAAAAGATTACATTAATGATTAGGAAAAATATATCCACACTATATTTTTTATAGTTACAACGCATTTTTATTACATTGAATGTCCTTAATCTTTATAACTTGTGAAGTTTGTGTCCCAACAAATCTTATTGTATTTTTTCATGAACCATTTAATTAAATTTTATATTTTGTTTCTTAATAATGGTTTTTGTTCAAAAAATTTCATTTATATGTCTTAGAATTATAGAAAAATATATATTTTACTTTCACGTGTTTTTCTTTTTTGACTTATTTAAAAGATTTAAGTGGTTCTTACACTAAAACTTTTAGAAGAACATCATTGTTAGATATAAGATATAATAATCAATTGAAATTAAGAATAAAAATATGGCAAAGAAAAAGTTAATGCTTTAATCTAAAAACGAGTATGTGAGTGCGAATGTTCTTCTCTAAAGTTTCCCTAAGTATATTATAAAACTGAAAAAAACGTGTATATTATTTATAACTAGTATAGCACCCGTGCGATGCACAGAAGAATATTGTTAAAAAATATAACAATATGAATTTGAAAAATAAATGGAAAATATTTGTATGTTAGTTGAAAATATAAAAGATGAATAATGTTAAAAATATAATAATAGGAATTTGAAAAATGAATGAGAAACATTTGTACATGGGAAAATATCAAACTCATAGAAAAAAATAAATCTTTATGAGTTTTTTTGGGAAATGGAATTTTAAATTCCATGGTAGGGCAAAATATGAGAAAATAGGTAAAACATGACGTCACCAGTTAACTTACAGAACCAATCAAAAGAAAGAAATAAGGTAGAAACTACACTTGATTTAGATTAATGTAATATAATATAATATAATATATATTTTAAGTTAATGAGAATTGGAGGGTATTATTGTCTTTTTAAGTAAAAATGTTAAATCACATAAAAAATGTGAGATTTGAGGTTGAAATCGTCATGTTTGAAATGTTAAGATTAAATTGTACAATAGAAAGAAATATCAAGGTTAAATTGAATAAAGTAGTCATTTCAAAATAGAAAAGAATAAAATAATGAAAAATAAAATATGACTTCAACAATTTGGGAGGGAAAACTTGTTTAAACAACTCTTGATTTAGATATATATAGAAAAAATTCAATCTTTACGAGTTTCTTTGGGAAGTGGGAAATGAAATTTTAAGTTCCATAGTAGGGGAAAACATGGTGAAATAGGCAAAACAAGACGTCATCAGTTAGCTCACAGCACCAGTCAAAAGGGGGAATTAAGGTAAAAACTACATTTGATTTTGATTAATATAATATATAGATTTTAAGTTAATGACAATTGGAGTGTATTATTGTCTTTTTTAAGTTAAAAATGTTAGATCACTTAAAAAGTGTGAGATTTGAGGTTGAAATTGTTAAATTTGAAAAGTTATGATTAAATTGGACAATATGATGAGATGCTAGTGTTAAATTGTACAAATTAACAATTTCAAAATAGAAAAGAATAAAAAAATAAAAAATTAAATATAACATCAGCATGACGTCAGCAATTCAGGTAGGAAAACTTGTTTTCACTACTCTTGTTTTAAATATATATAGAATATAGATATAGAAAAAATTCATTGTTTTAAATATATATAGAATATAGATATAGAAAAAAATTCAATCTTTATGAGTTTCTTTGAGAAGTGTGAAATGAAATTTTAAATTCTATGGTAAGGGAAAACATGGAGAAGTTGGCAAAACATGACGTCATCAGTTAGCTTACAGCACCAGTCAAAGGCGGGAATTAAGGTAGAAACTACACTTGATTTTGATTAATATAATGTATAGATTTTAAGTTAGGGTATTATTGTCTTTTTAAGTAAAAAAAATTAGATTACTTAAAAAATGTGAGATTTGAGGTTGAAATTGTTAAGTTTAAAAGTTTATGATTAAATTGGACAATAGGATGAAATGTCATGGTTAAATTGTCCAAATTAGCCATTTCGAAATAGAAAAGAATAAAAAAATAAAAAATTAATATGATATCAGTGATTTGAAAGGGAAAACTTATTTTGACTATTCTTGATTTAGATATATATATATATATATATATATATATATAGATTATTGATTGATGAAACTTAAAAGTCCAATTTCCTCTTAGGTGAGTTTTCCTTTACGGGCTCTAATTAAAGCCCGATTTCTGGAAAACCTGATTCTCATCTTGGCCAGGCAATCCAATTTCCAGTTTTAAACTGACAGCCCATATTGTCTTACGGAGCAAAGACCAACAGTAAGTTGGTTATGGGGGCCCATATGACATTAAGGGCTATGGATGTTCAAGTTGCATTGAATGTGTTGTTATATTTCCTTCTCAAAATAGAAAATGATTCTAAAATTTTCATTTACATATTTCTTGATCATCCATAAAATAAAATACTCTACAATACAATTATCTATCACTTATTTTATTTATTTTTATATTTTAAAATAATAAGATAAGAATCTGACCAAGCCTTTGGAAATTTTTGCCTCAGCTACAATTTTATACACTGAATCAAACTCGGGTTTGGTCAGGCTCAACCCCAATCCAACAAACTTGAATTGGGTTGACAACCCAAAATTAAATCCAATCTATACCAACAGGTTGGAACCCAACTCAACCAATTCAGCCCAATAACGGTGTGGATGGGCGTTTTGGTGTTTTGAACCCAATTATAGATCATGTTTTGACGATCGAATTAATCTATTTCGCCCAGCACATCGGAAAAAAAGATCGATAAAAAAGATCATAAATTTACTTTATTATTTTCCACATTAATATCCTTCCTCGAAGTCCCCCCAATCGTATGAAAAAATTACAAATTTTATTTTTACCAATTATCTTTATTTTTTGCAATTAAAACAGTTGGATGGTTGTGCTAGAGATTAGTTATCACGTCTAACCCAAATCCAGCTCACATTAGATTAAATTTACTAAGGAGACATGTAAGGTTCCTGATACCGCTTACGTGGTGGAGATCTAACAAAAGCAGCCTCACCTGTATCTTCTTAGCCGGACCGCATATTGGGCATTGGGCAGCTTGGTTTGAGCGAGTTTTTATCCTATCCTACATGTTCTTAATTGGTGTATATATCACGAAGTGGATTACTACTAAACACCGCCATCAAAAAGAGACGTACTTGCTCAAGTGGTACTATGAGTTTTCCCAAAAACCCAATATGGAGCCCTAGCTAACTTCTGAATTTGATCAAGCGTGGTTTCTTAGAAACCACTATTGGTTTCTTCGATATTGGTTTCTTTAACGTAACAAATGCGACATGTCAGCGTCTGATGCCGTAACAACACTAGATGTCTGACAACTAATCGGCACACCCTAACTCCTAAATTGAGAGTTCAATTCTTAGGGACGCGATTCTCGCTAGAGAATTTATAAAACCGTATGGGCCTTCAAATCAGACAAAATCGTAGTTATTGACGCAATCACGCATCAACCCATTTGCTGCATAGATACACGCGCAGGAGGTGTTATAACGATACTTCTCAGATGTGCCATAACCCGGTTGAGTTAGTACCTTATTCCATGTGATGTGATGCACGCTTGTGAATATGAGATGAGTGAATTGGAGTCTCCATCCTGCAGGCTGTAAAGACAGTGACCCAAGCTTTTTTCCAATATAACAATTTGATCTCAACTTAAGAAGCTCAAGTGGTTTAGACAAATAAAGGGGATACATACAAGTTGATAACAATTATTATTCAAGAAATCAAAATGGTCCATGTCTAGTACACTCTCTGCAAGAGATGAAAAGGGGGTAAAAGATTGCACGAAGTTGCGGTGGTGGAAATTTTGGCTCTTAAGCTGGCCTGTTATGGCTTTGAATAATTAAACCATTGTTTTATAAGGACCCGTTTGCTACTGATTGCAAGCGAAGTGATTGAATTCCATGGCTGAATTCATGAATGCGAATTTCGCCAATTCTTGGGGCAATAACGAGTCTCCATTTTCTCCTCCCATGCCAAGAAAATCCCTTGTTAGACTTTGTTTAAATCCATGCAATGCCGAATTCATGTTTGGCGAAGCTAAAAGGCTCTGCGTTCCACTTGTTTGTTGAAATGACTGATCTAGGCTGTTGATTGTTGTGCTTGTTGAATTGCTGAAATTCGAGGTTTCCGTTAGAGAATCCATGGGTGGTTTTCCGGTGGAATTCTCATTTTGTGTGCCAAAGACATGGGGAAATTCAGTCCTGTTTTGCACTAAACTGGAGTATGAGGAATAAGCTGGAAAAGAATTCATTAGTCCTAACGTGTTGCCCTGGAATGTCGAATTGCTTTTGGTACATCCCATTTGAGCTGCCTTTTGGAGAAGGGCAGTTGCAGACATGGGAGCAGAAGATTTTGCCTCTTGATTTTGTTTTCCTGAATATAGAGAAGTTGGTGAATCCGCCATTAATGGACTCCCTCTGCTTATACACTCTTCCTTCAGGCCGTCCATTGGTGGTAGAAGATTTGCATAGTTCCCCATTTGCATCAAATCAGGCAATCCGGTAGAAGTTGAAGGCACCATATCAAAGGGATTTAGCTGAAAATTTGCCTGATCCAACCAAAGTGACAATCTTGGCTTTTTCTGATCATGATCTCCGGTGGATAAACCACCATAATCTTGCCTAAAGCCGCCACAGCCTGCGGCGGAAACACCACCAAGATGAGTAATTCCAGTGGAAACGGGGAACCCACGAGGCAGATTTTTATTCAGAATGTTTGTGAGGTTCAAATTATTAGCTCCAACATAGTTCATTCTTGCAGTGTCATCCGCCAAGGCATCACAGAAAGCTCTGTGAGTGATGAAACTATCTTTCCTGGAACATTTTTCAATTATTATTACCTAATCATTTGTTGGCATTAAATTCAAAACACGAAAGCATGCAAATTTGAGCATTTATTACTAACAAATATTCCCAAACAGAAAACAGATGATTCAGATTGGAATTAATAAATACCTGGAAAATAGCGTGCCACAGTCACATTTGTACTCCCTACTTCCACAAGTTTTTGAATGAGCTTTCCAATCAGATTGAACTGCATATTTCTTTGAACATTTCTCGCACTTCCATTTCTTCTCGCCATGCTTTCTGCTGAAATGTTTCTTGATGCCAGTAAGGTCTCCGAGAGCTCGGGCGGGGTCATGGTGGATGCAGCTCTTTTCTGGGCATGTATATACCTTCTTCTTGACTTGATCTTTATTTCTTTGCTTAAGCTTCCATGGAAGATTGTGCCCTCTTCTGTGAAGCTGCAAGTTTTGGTCCCTTTGGAATCCTTTGTTGCAGATTTCACAGAAGAATCTGTTAGTGGCCATGAGTGTCTTGGGTGAAAGAGCCATGACTTCTGCATCTGGATCTATGCATGTTCAAACAAGAACAGATCCACTCTTACTCATTACTTAATAGAAGGAGGAGTAAATATTAAAGGGGAAACATGAAAGATGCCTGAAATTTGTATACCTGGTGTTCTTGGTAGATTTCTTCTCTTCTTGACATTAGGGTTTGTGTCTGGTTTAGGATAGTGGTCATGCTCCTGTTCTTGAATGAACACTTTGACTGGAGGAACATGAAACACATCACCAGACATATTACTTGAGCTTTGGGTTCAAAACGGTACAGGAAAAAAAATACTAGCTTTCAGAACCTAAGAAGTACTAGAAAACAAAAGAAACAAGAGTTTCTTGAGACACAAACAGATAACCTTTTGGTATTAGTCAAATTGAAAGTATGTAAAAAGAACAAGAAGAAAGCCAAATGCCTTAAATACTTCCAATCCTTAAAAGCCCCCAAAACAATAATCTTTTAAGCTTTGGGATATTGATTCTTACGGATTTATCAATCTGGTGGGTTTTGTTGGATTTCAAAAAGGAAAACACCAAAGCCCAAGAATGTTATGTTAGAAAGAGGGAACAGATTTCCTCTCTCTCTCTCTCTCTCTCTCTTCTAGCTTATTTCTTCAACATCCCCCTTTTTATTCTCTTACTTCAAAGTCGGTCAGCCATAGAATTAGTTGATGGGCCAGCCACCTTCTCTCTATGTGCATGCAATACATACTGTAAGGCATAGAGATAATAATATATAATTATATTATGTTTGCTGCTTGTATCCATTGCTGGCGTGTGGAGCTGTGCTTTCTATTGTAGCTTTACGAGCAAATTCCAATTATCAAGGCAGTGCATTTCTTTCTTTTAAAAGAGTAGTTCATGCAATTTTAAAAAAGTGAAGTGAAGTTAAAGGTGAAAATCTCTTGAAATGATGAAAGGGTTGAATTTTCATTACTTTTGAATTAAAAAAAAGGGAGGAAAGGGGGTGGAAAAAGTGCATTGCCTTTATTGCAGAAAAATAGATCGGAAGAGCAATCGTGTAGCATAATAAAAAAGCTGTACCCCATTTGTGAATATGCAGCAGTAGAGAGACCAGCTCTGTGGGGGGTGGTAGGTGGTGGGGTGAACAGAGTTGTCAAAAGAGTTTGTAGTTCCCGAGGAGCTTTCAGCTGATACAAAGACCACTCGTGACCTCTTCACTGCAGCAACGACTGCCACTGTGCGTCGCCACTGTCCCTTCCTCATGCATATCTTTGCTTGTGTGGAATTGGGAAAATTTTTCTATAATTCGGTATTTCCATATCAGCCAATGACACTCGAGTACAATACAAGTGGTGAAAATTTGATACGGGTGTTTATTTATTTATTTTTGGTGTTTAAAATTTGTCGTCGTAACTAACTGTGCAAATATTCTCCATGAGTAGTTGTTTCAATTCTTTTTATATATACTTTTTTATTTGACAATTACATTCACACATTTCATTTTTTTCATGTTACTTCTTTTCTGATTAACTTCACCAAAATTTCCTCCAATAATGAGAATCAAACACCCCAATTAATGGGTGAATGACTCCTATATAAGTTATATTCTCATTTTAACACTATATATATGGTACGTCACATAGATCACAGAGTGTCATACTGTATAAATGTATAACGTTAAATAAATTTTAATATAAGTTATATTGCAATATGCCGTATGTAACATGACTACATGAGAATGAGCTGAATTTATCCAAAATGCCCCTACCAATGTTGAAGTGACCGGTCTCTTTCATAGTAGACACGTCACTCTCGTTGGCTGTAAGACACGCCTGCCGTGTGCTCTTCCGATCTCCTTAGAGTCAATATATTTTAAATTCAAAGTTAAAAATAAATTGAAAATTTTCAAAGTTTACCAATTTTATAAAATTAAAATTGCAATCAAAAGCCGCATAAAACTATTTTAAATTTCTGAATTCTCTCATGTAATTTCGGAAATTACAAAGTTATTCCATTTTCAAATTTTAAAACAAGAGGATTATAATGCAATTTCCAAAATTAAAGAGATGTCCTCCATTAGAATTTCAAAATAGAATGGAACTTGTGAGATGTTAAAGACAAGCCTTTCAATTGTAAAAGCAGTGAACCTTCTTGTGCAAAGTTAGAATAATTTTAGAAATTGCACAAGAGGCCCTCTTTCCCAAGAACCATTGGCGTGGCAAATGTAAACCCTTTTCTCAGTGTCATCGGCATCCCCTTAACGCTCCGATTTTCTACCATGATGATGGTGTAAACTGAGCAAGAAAATCACACTTCAAAAAGAGCCTGCCTTTCACTTCATGGTAGAAATAGTGCTCCCGTTGATGATGAGCAATAATTCTTGAAATTCTACAGAGTATTTGGCAACTGAGTTGTTTATAAATTGTCACGTAACATCATTTTATTAATTATTTTCAGTTAAAAGTCATAAAGTGTAGTTTGACTTTGACTTTTTAACTTTTTGAAAAAAAATAAAATTAATAAAATGTGCCGTTTATAAACAAATTTGTTTATAAAGGAGTGAAGAATGAAGAGCGAATTGACATCAACAGCAACAAGGGAAAAACCAAAAGGCCTGTCATGTTACAAACAAAGGGAGGGGCATTTTGGACAAAAAAAATATCGGTAACCCTTGCTAGAGGAGGAATTTTGAGTCAAACTTTTATAATTAGTGTTACCTAGTTATTTTAGGTCTAATTTTGATCTAAACACCAAATCATCTAGTGTGCCGTTGTGGCACTAAAAGATAGTCTGGTATATTAGTGATTGATATTATGCCACATCACTGTCTTGTACTATTACGACATCAGACATCCGGTCTTAGATCATTTCTAATTTTATTCATTATTGATATTTTCCGTGTTTTATATTTAAAAGGATTTGCACAAGTATGCATGCGTCTTCATCATGCAAGTCAAAATTGGGGATGAGAATCAATGCATAGCGGTTGGAAATATGAACTCTACTTAAGTTGTTTATTATTATTATTACTATTATTATTCGTTGTTACATATATTCTTTTGTTGGGGTTGTGAATAATTAAGAAGAGAATGAGGAAGATTTTGCTCGAGAAGTATAGCTTGTACCATTTATTTATTATCATTATTATCCTTCCAAAGCATGCGAATTTGTGGTTGATAAAGAGCAGTGGAGAGAGCTTTTAATTTATTCATAATTAGATTTGATTAGGCGCCAACCCACCATATATGACCGTAGATGTGATTATGATTGATGATAGATAAGTAACTGAATATTCAAACTTCTCCGTTGCTTACAATCGCTCTACCGTGTGGACTATCGACTCATTCCTTCCAATGACAAATTCCGCGCGCGTACTTCTCATGAAAAATGAAAGAATTGCCAGTAGAATGAAAGAACTGCCACTATTAGTGTTTAAGTTCTAGACGTCTTCTAGTGTTATAAAGGCACAAGATATTTCATGTCTTATCAAAATCAGTTATCACTCAGTCCACTTCATATTTTGTTACGTAATCTAAAATGTAAAAATATATTTAATTAAAATTTCCAAAAAGTCAAAAATATATTATAACGCTATATGCTGGTCCACTTTTTAAATAAAGTTATAAAAAAATGTAATTGGCTTGCTATTAAGAAGGTGACACTTATCGACGTAAAGGGACGGTGCCATAAGGTCTCATAACAGAACTCTATATTTAAAACCTGTAAAACTTGTTATAGGTTTTTATTTGATTTTGATCAAGCACTAGACATCTAGTGGCGTAATAGCACCAGACAGAGTGTGGTATAATATCATTCATTGATGTGATTTATACCACATTACTATCTAATGTTAATTCATTTATAGGCTTTAATTACAATCTCATTGTAATTAACAACCTCACACAATTATAATCAAAATCAATTGTGAGAGTAAAAATGTGGTTCATTCACAACAATGAACACGTTTGGATCTACAAGGGAATTGCCCATTAGAGCTGAGTTTTGAAGGTGGTCGTCCAACTCTTTAATAATTAATAATATAATGTAAAAAAATAATTGAACCAAAACATGTTGTGTATACAATAAAGTAATATAACTGCTTTTGGCTCCATGCACTTGGATATTTCTACAAAATCTTTATTAATGTTATATTATTTCGTATATACTCGGAAGTACTCTACACCGTCGTCCTCCCCACCCCACGTCGTGGATTTTTAGCTTGTGGCGCACTATAGCATCACCATTGTTACAACAAAGATAATGTTAGAGTGGGCCTCCAGCATTTATGCTGGTCGGCAACGGTAATTAGTATATATTTCATCTGTTTCTAGAAGAAAAATAAAAAAAATTAAGTGTGAAAAAGGCTTAAAAATTAATTATTTCTGAATTAATTGTAACAGAAATTAATTACAATGGTGAGTAAACATAAAAGGAAAATCAATTAAAGAATAATCGTGTTCTGCTAACCCCAAGTTCTGAAAAACAAAGCGTTATGAAATTATGTAGAAATGAAAATAAAAGTAAACTTCCTTAAAATAAATAAATAAATGCAAAAAAGTGGCTTAATCCATATTTGCTTGGAAAATAACAGAAGGAAAAAAAAAATTGGGGAAAAAAGAAAGAAAACTTGGGGACTGGAGAGGTGCAAAGGCAATATAACGTGCAGCCAGCATATTGAGCATCTCTAATGTAAATGTCCAGTCTCCGGGTGACGTGGAGGAGAGATATAGACACATAAAATTTACAAATTTCAATTTTTTCTCTATTCTTTCACTTCTTTCTTACATTTTTCTCTCTTTATTTTCTATGTTTTCTTCACAATGTCCTTGACATTTTCTACAATTAGACGTTCTCAAATACATTGTGAAGAAAAATTGGAAAATAAAGATACGAAAAAGTATGAAAGATGTGAGAGAAAATTGAAAATTTATGCGTCTATATCTCTCCTCTATGTCACTATAAGACTAGACGTTTGCATTAGAGATACTCTCAAGTTGGTACTTTCAAGATCCCCATTTAGTTGGCAAATTCAAAATAGCTTCCACAAAATTTTCAATAATTTTTATTTCTATATTTTACGAGTCACAAAAGTTTTTACTGAGTTAAACCAAGATAATTTTCGTATAAGTCTCCTCTTAAAGCAAATATAAATAATTGTTCCAACCAGACTATTGCAGCTATAAGTAGAATAGTCTCATTCTTACATCTAATTAATTTCACATATCGTTTCCAACTTTTAGGGGTTAGTATCAGTTGGGTCCTTCACATTTTTTTCAGTGTCAGTTGGGTCCTTCACATTTTTTTTTTCTACTGGTTAGGTCCTCAAACTTTCATTAATATGCATATATAGTCATTTTTTACAAATTCCATCAACTCCACTATTAACTCTTCAAATAAATAACCATTATGTTTCTTATCATTTTAAAAATATAAAAAATTTAAAAAATTAAAAAGAAAAAAGAGAAAAAGCCCTCCCTTGAGGCTGCCATTTATGGCAGCACAGGGAAGACTCCCCCAACCCAAATTTCTGACAATCAAAAAAAGGGAGCCCCCTCCCCACTTTTCTTCTTCTTCTTTTTTTTTTTTTTAAGTTTTTATTTTTTTAAAATTTTTATTTCTTAATTTACCATGATAAGAGACATAACGATAATTCATTCGAAAAGTTAACAATGAAATTGATGAAAACTGTAAAAAATGACAATACGTGGGAATTAATAAAAGATTTGGGACACAACCGATACTAACATTAAAGATTGGAGATGGTATGTGAAACTAACTCTTTCCTAAATGACTTGACATTGTGCAATGCACTATCGAAGAGATTCATTTACTAATGTGAAAGTACTTTTCACTGTTACATTTTAACTTGATTAGCAATTCAAGATATCCTTGTCTTATAATTAGAGCTCCCAAAATGCGTGTGCTGGCAAGGAAAAATTTTCAATAGCTCATGAGCACAAAAGGCTCAGTACTCCTAGCAAATAGAAACCAGATAAATAGATATGACTTAAGGAACCCAATTATTAATAATAATAAACTGGACTTCTATATCTATTTGTTAATGCCTCAATTATTAAGTAATGAACTGACCCATATATCTACTTGTAAGTGCCTCACTTGATTGGAGCACCAAATTCATTACTCCCAAAGTACCATAAACTTTCACAACTAGCAAAACTAAAAACACTAGACCAGTCCAAGAAATTATAACTATAATAATTTATTCTTTAAATAAACAGATTCAACTGCCATTGCCATAACATAGGCAGCTCAAAATCCCAAGAATTGAAAAGGGAATTGATACGTCCAACTCCGACCACATACGACATCACTAGCACGTATACGTTACACAGATTCCTTCTTTTTTATTTTCCCACTACATAACCAAGTTTTTACAAATGTTATTCCTTTAGCACATCGTGGGTTGAAAAGTAATTATTATCACACTCCTTAAAGCTACCTTCAATTTTTCATTTTCAAAAAACCTAGAAACATCATCAACGCAAACTATTACTCCCTCCGTCCCATGAAAATAGTCTTTGTTTCCTTTTTTGTTTGTCACACATTATTGTCCACTTTTATTAGCTAATTTTTTAATTTTCTGATGTACCATTATTTAATGTGTATTGATATTAACAAATCATAACTAATAAAGTTGGATAATAATTAAATTAATAAATGTGCATATTAAGAAAAATATTCATAAATTTTACTTTTCTAAAGACATGAATTGGACTAATCAGATGGTTTCTACTTATTGAATGACCACACCATGTAAGATTGTAACGCCATCTTGTGAAAGAGTACATTCATATTTCATGCATGCCAACACTAAAGAATCACTCAAAACTATTAACATAGTGATTTTTTCTAAGGAACTAACGTGAGCTCCTTATTAAGGAGTCAGCATCAGAGGAAACGACAATAGTTTCTCAACATTCACAAAAACCTCTTGTGGGTTTCTTTTAATGCTAATGAGCCCACGTGGATTCCTCAGAAAAATTCATTAACCATAATAGCAAAGAGAGACTAGTTTACTACAATAATAATAATAATAACAACAACAACAATAATAATAATAATAATAATAATAATAATAATAATACAAAATTCATTCAAGCCAATCTCGAATTCACTTTATTGGATATCTCATAACCACATAGAAACCCAAAAAATAAGGTAACTTGCTAATTCGCCTCTCAGCGTAAGAAATGTTTTTTTGTCGGACTATGCACATGGAAGTCAATAAAGGAGATGGCATCCAATGCTAAGCATATCATTTTCATCATCATACGAATAACAAATACTTCTGCTGCGCTAGTAGACCTGCTAGTCGTATCCTCGTGTAGTCTTGAGCTTGTTCTCTAAGGGTTTTACATAAAGCAAATAATCTAATACTAACCAACAAATTTTCTACAGAAAAACAAAATTTCATACTTTCCAATAATCTTTATTTACATTTTCACTGCACATTTTCATACAAATTTAAATGTCATTTTTATAAAGCTCCAAATAGATGGAATCGAGGTACTAGAATCCAAGCAATATGGGTGCCCCTAATCTCTTAAGGATGATCTACCTGCATTTCAAAGTATAATAATACACTTGAATGTACTATGGGAAGATGCCAAACCATTAATAGATTAAGCTATAGCTTAAGAGGTCAACTCTAAGCATCATGAACAAGAATACTCCATATAGACACAACTCATGCAGGTTCGACTTCAACATCATCAACAAAAATAACTTGTATGGATTGAGATAATAATAGGGGGATCCTCCCCTGTTCTCTCCGGAACACACATCATAGACACGTAACACCAACAGTAGAGAGGATTCATACAAGGGAACTAGATTTCCCCAAAATGAAATCCATCGAAGCAGTCACTAAAATCACAAAACAATGAGATCCATAAAATCATGTTCACGCAGGGTGTTCAAAAACTGTGACGTGAATACGCCGCATATTTATTTTTCACTGTTAAGAATGGCCAAAAACCCCATTACTAGTTAAGTTTGAAACCCTTCCTCAACACAGCAAATGTCAAGACTACAAACCAATTTCCTGCCCATATTGCTTCTCCATATTCCTGCTCATAAGATCCTAGAAAATCTCCATTAGTTACAATGGTTTCTCTAGAACCATAAATATGGACAAATCAATATGCCGGCGCAATAAAATTGTGGCATATTAAACACAAATGAAAGCAGGCATTGGGGAATCCGGAGCTATGGGCTGTACCATTGATCCTTTAGAAAGAGATAGGCATCTAAAACTTGACTGAGAATAGAATTTACAGGGCATAAACTAGGTAACCAGGAGTTGAATTGATGTTGAACCATAAAATCCAATCAAATAAGATAAAAGGAAGAAATTTGTCTTCTGGGCCTCAATGGTCCCATCTCTTTTTTCCAAGAACATAGACACATTTTTCAAACAAGCTAAGCAAACATGAAAATCAGATGAATTATACAAAGAAACACATGGCAATAATTCATATGTTGGAACAATACGAAAGACTTCATACAGATGTGTTGGTCCAGGCAACCTCCAAGCCGCATCTATTTCTTCAACACACTGCAAGATAACACTTCATCAGCACGTGTTTCTATTTAAAAAACATTAGAAAAAGTCTCATCAAGCTACATATGCCAAAGCAAAACCATAAAATGTATCAGAAATATATTTATTCTTCAATTCTTTAGCTCGTTAAAAACTTGATGTAGTTAAACTTCCATTTGAATGTTTCTGATATGAGTGCGGAATAGAGGGAAGTCCAGAGATTCACTAAAGTATACACATGAATGATAACAAAAGTGAGAACTTACTTGTACAAATAGGCTGCAATTCCAAGAATTATACACAGCAAAATGATATCAATGCAGAAATTTCGACTAGATCTCAGCTGAAACAAAACAAAGCGCAGTTAAATACAGCTACTAGTGCAGTTCAAGCAACAAGCTGAGCGACTGATAGTTGCAAGTGCGAGTATTTCACCTGATTAACAGTGTCCTTCAATCTGACATTGGTATTCTTAAGGTCAGATGTTGCCTTGTCCACCTGTAAGCAACATAATAGCGTAGGCCATAAGATTAAATACTTCTCACTTGCAACAAGGACAGTACCGAATAGAGCATTTCCCATCTAAAAATACTAGGGACATCTTAAGCCACTAAAGAAGTTAAGCAACTATGTAAAGAAGACACTGATGAAAATGTTCTAGTAAAAAACCTGCTGACTGCTCTTTTAATCTCATGTGGAATCTAAATGACGAACAAGTTGAGAAGTAAGGTCTGTGCCACTCGCATGCATATCAGAATGTGAATGAGTATATTTATTGATCGAGGAACATGCATTATTATTTAGTGAAGCAATAGATATGACAATGACAGAATGATACACTGGCTAATGGATAAAAAAGCTAAGCCATCGCTGTGTGTGGGTGTATATATTGCTATTTCAAATTTAGAAGATTATAATGCAACAATTTCTAACCTTGGTATCAATTTCATCCATAAGAGGTACTTGCCTATCCAACTCCTGCACAAATCATAGAATTGTAATTTGCTATGCAAGAATATTAGAGGAAAAATTAAAAAGCAGGTAAGGGGGAAAAAGAAAGGATGAAAAAAAGAAAAACAAAAGGAAAACAAAGGAAAAGAGAAAGAAGAAAGAGCTGAAGAGAGATTACCTCATTCATGTCGTGAGCCATGTTTTTTAATGTATCCAAACCTTCTGCTATCGTGTCTAAACCTTGGTCCTGCATCAAGTTGACATCATATGACAAAAAGGATCTGGTATTTTTAAAAATAAAAAGCATTACAACTCAATCCTGCACTCGTCAAAAACTGCCAAAGCACATGCCTGCTTCATTTTACGCATTTCATACTCTTGCCTGAACTGACTTGACCCTTCAGTAGGCTGAAAGTAGTCACTGTCAAATCGTCCATCTAGGATTCAAGTTCAATGCATAAGTTAACAACAAACAATAGCTGATGATTCTCGAGAAAAGAAGTTAACAAACCAGAACTAATATACCACAAATATCAAACAACAACCTGAATCAAATTTAATTTCTGTGCGGGGAGCTGAAGACCCCCAGAATCCAGATTGTTTGGGAGCAGTAGCAGTGCCATCTGGAATGGCTTGAATCCTATCAGGTAATGCAAGGACCAAATCATTACGTGCAGCAAGTTCTTCGCCAGAAAGTCCTTTAACCTGCAATTTCAACCACCATCAGCATAAAAGCTAACTCCAACATATCAAACTAGTACTCACTTATTAAAGGAGTAAACACAGGGCTAAACAATAGCAACAATCCCACAGCAAGAAAAAAAAGAGACAAAATCAACCTTGCACTGGAAAATGAATCATCATAATTCATGGACAGAAAGGCAGGCTCAAGCACCTTAAAAAGCAATTTTTAGATGCGCAAAATGCTTAATCCATCAAACTATTGATATTTATTAACGAAACGCGCCACAATGACTGGGTCCACAGGATTATCTAAATTTACCCAGATAAAGTACCTTCCTGGTTTTCTTCAAAACCCGACCAACGCCAACATATTCAAAGGGTTACCAGGATTACATTCCCAGATTTTTGTTATAAAAAGATGTTACCATCAAATATACTTCCACTCAAGAATTCAATTTCTAGGTTTCTTCTATTTCACATAGAGAAGTTGCAGGCAATTTCCTGTCACTATCATTGCCATAATATGACATTGTACACAATATCACAGGCGTTGTTAGATAAAAAACACAGTGCCGCAAGTTGCAGAGTTCTTCTAATACAAAATGTTCAAAGATCTTGGATTTCAATTTTTAAAGTAGCACAGTCTGCTTGAAGTGACCATTGAGATAAAAAGGAATTATAAATTGAAGTAATATAGCGCAGAGGCTAAAAATTCTAGCTAAAGCAAACTTATTGGACCTTCCAAGGCCTTCATTCATAACAGGTTTGGCCAAGCATGCAAAATTTCATTCCGCTAATATCTCACTGTCTTAACTTTTTTGGCCTAGGAAATTTGGAAAACCTCCAGCATTTTTCCTGCTCAGCAAGGTGATACGATCCGAAGTACGGGGGCCAAAACGAATAGATTCCAAAATTATCGGAGGATCAATTCGTATCAATGGAGACCCAAAAACAAGACCAAGAAAGAAGATCCGGCATAAAATATGCAAAAAAATCTCAATTGAAGGATCAAATTGGTGTTTTCGAAAGTTAGAGACTGAATTAAACCAGGCTGCGAAAACACAGGAACTAAATTGCAATTTCTGGAAACGGCCAACTTCAACCATGCGGCTGCACGAGACAAAGCAACGCGGCTGATCAGCGACACAATTTCAAAGAGGCACACTATTAGATGCAGCCACACTCCTCATGCAGCCACAATGGTGTAAGAATTCAGCAGCCGATACTAAACAATGCAGCCGCATGGGACCCAATTTTCAAATAACAATGCGGCCGCATGGGACCCAATTTTCAAATAACAATGCGGCCGCATGGGACCCAATTTTCAAATTTCTAACTTCCTTCATTTTTCTTTTAGTTTTCTGATTTTAATTACTTCCTAATTAGTCTAGCTTATGTCTTTTCCTATTTAAATGACAATTTCATTATATTGAACATTATTCAAGCCCTACGGTTTTTGGCACAATCGTGTGTTTCTCCAATAGAAGTGAATTCTCTTGAATCTTAAATCGTGAGTTTCATGGTGATTTGATTCCACATCCTCCAGCCAGATTATTTTGGGCTTTTAATCTTGTTACGAGTGTTACAATTTGTGTTCGTCAAGTTCCACTTCGGATGCAACTTCTGGGTTATTGACTTTCTTGGGGAACACTTGTTGATTGGTCGTGGGTTTGCATATGGACTCGGACTCGCATCAGAAGGGAAACACATTGGAATCAAATTCTCATTCTTTAACTCCAGAAAACAAAAGAGGAGTCTGATGGGAAATCTTCAAGCTTCTCTAAAGGAAGCCCTCTCCTGTGAAAGTAAACAACAACTCATCCAAAGTAAAGGCAAAACCTCAAAGGATGTTGCCTCAGGTACATTTCCCGTGTTCCAAGGGAATCTTGCCATTCTTAAATTCTAGAAAGCAGAAACGAAATTCAGGGATTCTTTGGACTTCTGTGAAGAAGAATCCTCTGCATTTATTTAAGATGAAGGAGCTGTTCACAAGAGGCAAAGATGAAACCTGGATGGAGGTTTACAGGCACGTTCATGGGATGAAAACGCAATGCCAAATCCTACCTTGAAGCCTGCCTTTCACATTGAGGCTCAACTTTTTTATGAAGCATGCACTTTGTTGAGTGAGGTGCATGCCTCAAGGATTGTCAGGCAAAGCTTAGTTGTATGTTAGCGTTAATATGTATATCCTTCTTGAAACAAATAAATGTGCTTTCTTTTTGTTTTTATGACACAAGACTTTAGAATAGCACCTCACTAAAATATCAAAACCATGAATACAAAACCTTACAATCTCCCACACCAAATGTCCCTATCTGTCCTACCCCATTCCCTTCTATACTTCAAAAATTTTCCGGCTTCAAGGCTGCAACATTCTGGTGATGACAATTGCAAGGTTATTGGATTTTTCTTTCCCTCCCTACCTACCTAAACTGAAGAAACTTATTAGCAGAAAGTTCCAGCTGGCTCTAATAGGCTGCAGAGGTATAGTGGACGATAAACCCATTAAAGGGAAACCTCTATAATAATCCTCACCTCAAAAAAATCTGAAATGCCTTATATCTTAAGTTCCAATTGAGAAACAAATCTGAGATAACAATTCTCATTGCAAGAATAAAACCAGAAATAAGGAGAACAAGGTATCAGAGAGGTTGTAAAATAAAAGAAAGAACCCACTTCATTGTGTGCTTAAAACTAGTTTGTCCTACTGGTACAGGCAACCTTTACACGAGTCAACATCACTCCCCTGAATTTCTCACATTGTAAATCATAACTGGGGAAAAATGGTTATCAAAAAGTAACAGACACAAAGTCAGTTAAAAACTAATAATAACTCAATCAAAAAAGACATAGCAAACCCAGAAAAAAATTTATAAAAAAAATCGTAAGAGCAGATAAAACCTTCTTAACAGCTAGCCTCTGCAATTTGGGAACTTCTTCAAGTAATCTGGCCTTAGTTCTCCGAATCTCCGCATTGATCGCAACGACGGATGCCCGATTACTTTCTTTTGAAGCCGTCTCGGCTTTCTGCCAAAATTAAATTACAAAATAAGCAACAGACAAAATCAACATAAAGTTCAGATATTATTGAAAACCACAGCGAAGGGTCTAAACGCGAAATTACAAAACCTGAAGTGCGGCCTCAATGTCGGACTCAACTTCGGCGTAAAGGCGGGCGAAAGCGTCATCGCCTGAGATGTTGGATTCCTTCTGTTTCTCGACATCGTATTTTTCGTACTTCTTGCAGATCGAGTCCACACGAGTCAATATATCGATCACACTCATGTCTCAGGGATTTGAACTTCACCTTTCCGGTTGCGGTTTACAATCAAGTAAAGATATGAAAATTGGGGGGGACAGATCGAGAGAAGAAATATTGCAATGAGGGCTTCAGTTGTTCGGGCGCAACTGTACAGGCTGGAATGGAGTAGACGGCATAAAAAAAACAACACAAAAGAAATTCTTTTAACAACACCACCCCAATACCCGAGTGTTGTTATTTTTTCCCACGAATACGGACCATAATTTGAACATTACACCGGAATGACAATGTTTAAAAACATAAACTTCTCTAACACGTGTCAATCTCTTATGTAGACTATACTACATGAGAGAACCTATATGTAGTTTCTGAGACTCACCCAGTGAGTTCTCTCGCGTGATACACATGAAAGACCAACACGTGTCTTGGAAGGTTTTGCGTTCGAAAGGTTTTTGAACATCATCTTAATTGAAATGGTAAGGAAAGAAATCATAATTTGAAACATCTTTATTGTAATTTTTTTTTGTAGCATTTGAGTATGGTATATACCCCGTGTGTACAATAGAATCTAATTGTACGATAAATAAAAGATTTGTTGAAGATTGAAATAAAAGATAAATTTGAAACATTGTGTATTGTTTCTATATACAAATGGATGGCCAACAAGATTTTGTGTTCTCTTTGTATCTAAGATGAATACTATGTTAGAGGATTTCAACTATAACATTAAAATAAGAAAGAATAATATTATTTAGCACCAGTGACACAGTCTATATGGCAATTAACGTAGTATTGAATAATAAATGAAATTAAATGCATGAATAAAAAACCCACTTGATTTAACTTATTATTTAATGCCACCTTAATATGGTACATTACTTATAAAAAAATGATTTGTTGAAGGTTGAAAAAAATGTGATTTACGGTCATTGAATTTTTTCTAGATACAAATGGACGGCCAAGAACATTTTTGTGTGTGAGTGTGTTTTTTTTTTTTTTTAATTATTTGTAGTTGAAGAAAACCCCATTTCACTAATTCTTAATTTTTATTATTATATGAATATAGGTAGATTGTATTTTTTATTATTTTTTAATTATTTTTATTATTATATGAATATAGGTAGATTGTATTTTTTATTATTTTTTAATTATTTTTATTATTATATGAATATAGGTAGATTTTTTAATCTTATTATTATTATTATTATTATTGGGAATATCCTAACTCGAGAATAGGTTGGGATATATTACATAGATTCAGACAAGGATTGCATTTAAAATTAAAAGTAGAAAATTAAATAATGAGTAGTAATAATTAAAATTCACTTTCCCCCAATCTCTCACACATGGAAAATCTTGTAAAATAAAAAACAATCGCATGTAATTCGATTTCTTTTTCTTTATCAATGGCAGTATGATTTTTCCATTTCTATGAGAGAACAAGAATTCATCATCGTAATCTTAAGAAACCTTGAGTTTCTCATGACAGTTAAAACAAGTGAGGAAAAGATCTCACAAAAATTGTGATTTGGGAATCATAAGAACGTGAAAATTTTTCAAGAGCCAATGCCAAAAATATGGAAATAACTTATCCTTCTTAGCCTCATTTATCTCCAGACGCACGTTCCAATTGTTCAGTAGCTTCCTTAAACGACAAGAGCTCTTGAAGCAGCGATGCAAGCTTTGCATCGTTCTCTTCACGAATATGGGCAGGAACTTTTTCTTGGTAGCTGGACGCACTAGTTATTTTCAACAAGCTATCACGTTGCCTAAAAAGCACGAAAATTTATTATGAATAGAAAACAAATAAAAATGAAGGAACTATTTCCTTTCAGTAAACTACCGGATGGACTCACTTTTCTATTTCCTCCATCTTTTTTTTGAGCTTCTGGCGTTCAGCTTCTACATTGATGTTTCCTTGTAGCTTGAGGTAGACCGACAGAGATTCATTAACCACATCTACTTTACAACCCACTGGAGCATCATCACTCTCACTTAAAACCTAAGAAATTTCAATGCAGGAATTTTCACAATATTTCTCCATAACAATATATGAAAAGGGAATTCAAGATACGCAGATGAGGTCAAAATCGGCAAAGGTTCTCTTTTCATTCAAATTTTCAGCAGGGCATTGGTAACAAGGCCATTGCTACAAGACTATAACCTTAAATATGAATTCAAATACATACCTCAAGAGATGATAATGTTGCCAGCGTGGTAATCTCCAGCTCATGGCTTTTAATAATATCACGGACATCATTTAGACGGCATCGCACATAAGCTGCTCGCCTGTAAGCCGGAACATTTTCATATATTACTCTGGAACAAAATTATTGGAACTCTCCATACAAAACTTCATAAAATAATTAGGAATTCACAATATTTCTTCTCTGAATCCGCCAGTTGAGTAACAGAATTAGGGTCTGTTCTTTGTAGCTAGTATTCTAGCTTTTTTAATAAAAAGAGATTACCATTATTATTTGGAATGTGGTGGAAAGTGGAGAGAAATTATAGGGAATTGTGAGATAATTATTTAGAGAGAACATGTATCTTGGTGTAGATTTGAATTATTGAGTTTTTTGATAGTGAAAAAATAGTTGTGGAGAACAAGAAGGCGTTCAGTGGAAAGTGAGCGAGAAGTAGAAAAGAAGTATGCACGCTATGAATCTATCTTATTGTCACATGGACCGGAAAATTTACCAGAACATGAGATAATTTAAGCAAAAGACAAACTAACAGAAGTTGGTGCACAGATTTCAAGTTTCAACTTATCCTTCTTCCTTCATACTCTCAAGTTCAGAAACATTTTCAAGATTGAATAATTTTTAATTTAGAATAAAATTTAAAAATTTTCCTGCTGGCCTTTCTGCACAAAAGTCCACCAGGAAGAGAGATTTATCGTGTACATACAAAAGTCTAGCGGGCTCGCTTGCCTGCCTTTTGTTATGTCCATAAGAGGACCCTTACCCCCTTCATTTCTTATCTTAATCCCCCTGATAATAAATGAAAGTCCAAATTATCCCGCACATTTACAGCATTGAGACCATAACAGTTACCTTTCATGCCTCTCCTTCGGTGCCAGAGTAGACCGAAGAGACCTAAGCGATTTAACCACGGACTCAATCATATCCATCTCGAACTCCACATTTTCATTAGTCCAGCACTGTAGAAAGAGAGATAGGTAAGGGTGGACAACTAGCTTAGGTAAGGGTGAACAACTAGCTTATGTTCCAAATGGAAATTGATATAAGAATAGATTACAAAACTCTTTGCTTATTCATGATCTGGGCATAAGAATTCTTCTCTCTTTCAAATGTTATAAGACAAAGAACTCTAAAAATTTATTACAGACATAAAACCACATAATTATATCCATCCCAGTATAAAGCAGTAAACTAATACATCAGATGAGTTGGGCCTAATTTCATTTGCTAAACCAACAAGAAGTTCAAAATCACACAAGGGGTGTAAGATTTTGGTTCTTTTAGATGTGGTCTTTGGATAAATTTGTAGAAGCAGAGGAATCAATATGTATCCACGTGGAAAATTAATTTTAAAAAGTGGTAAAATGAGTTCCGGTTAAAGTAAAGTAATTCGAAAAATCGAGATCACACCTCTAAAATTCGTAATTAATGCAGGAGTACCATAGAATAGAACTTAAAATGGAAAATATCAATGAGCAGAGGAGTCCATTAGAAACTGGAATGCCAAAAGATGATGTCAACTACTATGTAATAACCTCTGTTACCCTGTAGAATGTTACTGGATCTCACCTCTACCATTGAAGGATAATGACATATCACGATTGATTCCTTCTTCATAGAATCTTTGCTGGAAGGAAGACGCTGCCATAGTTCTTCTGTGACAAATGGCATAAAAGGATGAAGTAAACGTAAGCCATTATCCAAACACACCCACAAGGTATCTTGTGCAAATCTTCTCGCAGAAGCAAAAGCTGGATCATTGCCGGCAAAATAGGGCTTGATTACTTCAATAAACACATCACACAACTGAAACTGCCACCATGAGTATACTGCTGTTGCTGCATCAGAGAACTCGTAAGATTCTAAAGACAACACTGTTTTTGATATGGCTTTGTTCAAGACAGAGAGTATCCACTTGCAGCCAGAAGGCATGACCTTGGGAACTATGTTTGTTGGAGGGACATAATCATCTCCAAGTTTGCTCATGGCAAACCTTATAGCATTCCACAGCTTGTTACACCATTGCCGATAGCCAACCACCCTTTGAATATCCAAATTTATTTTATCCGACTGAAATAAAACGATGTGAAGTTACCAGACTTTCAAAAGCAGAAAACGTTTCAGAATGGAACATGCAAAACTCTTACCTGAGCAGTGTACGAGACAAGGGCAAAACGAAGAGCATCTGCACCACATTCAGGTATTCCATTAGGAAAATCCTTCACCTGTCCCTCTTTTGCAGTTCTCAGTTCATTTGGATCCAAGTTACCTTCCTCCAGCCTTTTGTGAAGACCTTGCAGGTTTATCCCATTGATCACTTCAAGAGGGTCAATAACATTTCCAAGTGACTTGGACATCTTGCGTCCATGTGCATCACGAATCATTGGGTGCAAATAAACCTGCACCAATAGAAAATGCATCTTTATTTGGGAAAATTAAATCAAAAGTAATAATCAACTTCAAAAAAAAAAGACGAAGAAGAAGACCCTTATCAGTACCTTTTTGTTACTGCTGTATTTCAACCAGACATTAATTTATAAATTTAATAAGAAATAAACACACACTTAAGCTGTTTTTAAGCCAAAAGTAGCAGAAGTATTAATCTGGCTTTTCTGAGAACTTGACGCAACTTTTCAAGAATTTAGATACCCAAATATGCACCATACATCTTGGGGAAAAGCTTATCACTCAGACAGTGGAACCATCACCACATTACAGCAAGCATCAGTGCACTTGAAATGTAGAAATTAAAGTGTATAACACTTGATTTCCACAGTTAAAAAGTTTAACTGCCATCTACAAGAAGAAAAAGGTTACAAACCTTCCTGAAAGGAACGTCACCACCCAGCTTCATTCCCAACATTACCATACGAGCAACCCAGAAGAAGAGAATGTCATGCCCAGTTTCAAGAACAGATGTTGGATAGAATGCTTTCAGATCATCTGTATCATCTGGCCAGCCCAAAACAGATAACGGAAACAGACCAGAAGAAAACCATGTGTCCAGAACGTCAGGATCTTGTGAAAGCTCGAAATTCTTCCCAGCAAAAATTCTGCTAGCCTCCTCCCGAGCCTCTTCCTCATTTCTAGCAACCACCCAGTGATTAGGGTATGCACCTAGTTCCTTCAGTTCATCATCTTCCAACTTTGCGTACCATGCAGGAATACGGTGACCCCACCAAAGCTGCCTAGAAACACACCAATCACGAATGTTCTCCAGCCACCTGCAATATCCAAGATCCACTTATTGGACAAAGAAAATGCATGTATATTGCATTATTGCTGCTTACAACGAAGTTTATTAAGACATCAAATTCAATAACCAAAACTATTACTGCAACTTGTTTATCAGAAGAGTAGTGTTATTTATCACCACCAGTGATAATCACCATTTTCAGGTGGCATTAAATAACAAGGCACTTAGATGCATCACATGTCCCTACATTTTATTTGACTTATCATTTAACACCACTACACTGGCATATAGGATGCTGATTATCACCGATGGTGATAGCATTATTCTTATAAAAAATGTATCAAAAAAATGAAATGTTTATAAGAAATTTATCAAAAACAACAAACCACATATATGTTAACAGGCTTGTTTGATTTTTGTTCTCTTAAAATCAATTCTCACCCAAATTCATTTTTAACCACACATTTATTCATTAAAAAATCTTGCACCTCAAGTCATAAATTTTCCTTACTTTTCCATCACAAATCCTCCCAAGAAATCACTTTTCTCAAAATCAACCCTACCAAAATCCAAATCATACACCCTCTCAATAACTAGGTTCATCGAAAATGTATCAAAAGAAAAGAGTTATGTTTACAGGAAATGTATAAAAAAACTAAAGAGTCCATCAGAAGTAAAATAGAGGATGAAGTTAACATGATATTTCTTTTGAATTCTATTTAGATATTAAACAGATAAGAACTGTATCTTTCAGATGATACCTCTTCCATTCAGCAACATATTGTTTTGGTTTAATTTCCATTCTCCTACTTTTCTCATCCATTACAGCATCAAGAGCTTCCTGGGCCATGCTTTTGCAGTTAACATACCACTGAGGCTTAATAAGGGGTTCCACTACATCACTGCTTCTTGAACAAATGCCAAGACGCATCTCATTATTTTTGTCGCCTCTGTAGAGTCCCTGAATTGCAAGGAAAAAAATGTCAACATGTCATGATTACAAAATTCCACTACTATCGAGATTACTGAAAACGTAGAAAAAATCATGAAGACAAGTCCAGGCTCATTTGCAACTGGCGTTTGGCACTTGTGCCAGTGTTAGCATTACCAAAAACAAGCTGTTCTTTAGTGTGGTACTAGCATAAATACAAACGGGAAGGAATACCTTTCGCTTTAAAACCTCAGTCACAGCCGCACGAGCCTCAAAACGTGGCATCCCAACAAACTCGGGACCGCCATTGCTATTTATTTTTCCATCATCAGTAAAGATATTGATGAAATCAAGATTATGACGCTTCCCAACCTCAAAGTCATTTGGATCATGGGCTGGTGTTATCTGAAAGAAAAGGAAGAGTGGCATTGAACTTTCATAAGAACAAAAGGAAAATTGAGGGCCAAAATTCTTACCACAGAAAGATGACCTTACCTTAACAGCACCAGTACCAAAATTCATATCTACAAGCACTGCATCACAAACAATAGGAAGTTTTCTTCCACTGAACGGATGCATGGCAAATTTTCCACGAAGATCGATCTACCGTGGGTCTTCTGGATGTATAGCAACTGCAGTATCACCTAACATTGTTTCCACTCGAGTAGTGGCCACAACAATCTCTCCCAAGCCTCCTTCCAAAGGATAAGCAAATGATGTCAGGACTCCAAACTCCACGGGTTTTGCATATCCGGGAACCCGTAATGGCGTTCTCTCTTTAATATCAATATAATCAACCTAAAGGAAGCAGTTCAGCAAGTCAGGATGCGAACGCAACACGACCTTGAAATGCTAATGTTCCAAAATAGCAGTAGCTACCTCAATATCAGATATTGCAGTTCGCAGAACACAATCCCAGTTCACTAGTCGGAGATCCCTAAAAAGGAAAAAGTAAAGAATTATATGCAGAAGAAGTTTCCTCAGATAAAAGGGGGAGAAGTGTAATCGATTTATTTGAAGAAAGAAAATAGAAAAGAATAGAAATGATTATTCATCTGTTATATTACAGGCAGAAAGTTACAGGTACAATGCCAACTTTGAAATCAATAAAGCATTATTGAGTCAAAAGGGAGATAAACAAAATTCATAAAAGTGAATCTGCAGATAAAATGAATCACATCTGATAGAACAAATTCTTTCCTCCCAGGGGTCAAACGAATAACATAATCACAATCACAAATTCACAATCACAATCACAGGAGTATTCCTCGAGGCTGAACACCAATTACTCATCAAATCAGTGAGCCATATTCAAGAGGACCCCGGGTGTGGCAAATACTACATTTAACCAATGAACAAAGCAAATCATTTCACTGTAAAACTGGAGCAGAAGATGGCTCCTTGGAGAAAGAGGCACCATAAAGAAAGCCAATACAATTAGTAGCAGCACAAGTGACCACCTAGAGAACTAGATAAAAAAGTAAAGATGTTCAGATATGAATTACCTATACATAAGACCCTCCTTGTGGAGTCTAACAAACGCCTCAGTCACAGCCCTTGATCTTTTTTCATCCATAGTAAAGCACTATATGAAGAGGATTCAATGAATAATTAGGAGGAAAGAACATCAAAAACCAATTATCATCTTAAAAGTTGAGCATACAAATACCACTAACATCTGGAAAATATTAAGTGATAACGAAAATTATTACCTCACGAGACCAATCCAGAGAAGCACCCAAACCCCGAAGTTGTTTCAGTATTGTGCCTCCATACACATTCTTCCATTTCCAGACCTACTAACAAAACATGTGAATAAGCCTGAAAGTTAAAACCTATGGGACTTCGTTTCTTTATTTTCTTTTTAAGTGTTACCCTTAATACCTCTACAATGCCCAATCACCAGTCAAAGAATATTGGACACAGAAAAAAAGAGGGGGAAAAAGAGAATATATCATGAGAAAAAGAATATATGAGCGACTAAACTCACTTCAGCCACAAAACTTTCACGGCCAATATCATGCCTTGTCAATTTCTTTTCCCTCATAATCTTCTTCTCCACAACAACCTGAGTGTAAATAAATGTCAGCTAAACATCATTAAGTAAGCAAGTATAGAAACTTCAGATCACTGTATGCAGATAGTAACAACTCTTCCAACATATTTAAGAGGGTGTCCGACATTTATGAGGGTCACCTCAGTATTTTCTCGAAACAAAAGAATCTCACTATATATAACTAAGAAAATAGCTGATATCATACAGTTATTTTAGCTATAACTTATCTGTATACAAAATTTTAATGAGATAAGTCACTTTTTGGTCGGGCACTTAACATAGTTTAAAAAGGCAAGGCAGAGGCCCGCCCCAAGGCCCGCCTCGGCCTGAGGCGGTAGTCTAGTGCCTTAAGAGGCAATTTCCTCAGAGGCTTACGCCTTTGGCAGTAAGGCGTGCGCCTCTATGGTTGCGCCTCAAGGCTCAAGAGGCGTAAGCCTCTAAATTGGCATTCTATTTTGATTGTTTTATTTATTTATTTTTGTTTAACAATTCAAAATTTTAGCCCAATAAGTTGAAATTTGGAAGCAAGGAAGTTCGCATCATATAGATATATCTTCCTGTTTTTCTATTGTTTCTTCTACAACAAGTTGCCTTGTTTCGACCAGAAATATCGATATTCAAGAGGCATGTTACCTTTTTTCTTGCTAGCTACTCACGTTCTGTTAACTAAAGATTGTTTACAATAACATGTAATGATGTACGTACTAGAATTTTGATCAATTTATTTTGCTTTTCCTGAAATAAGTTATTTGTTTTACAATGTTCAAACTTATTTATATCGGTTTGCCAAGAGGCTTACGCCTCAATCGCCTCAAGGCGTACACCTTGCCTCATTAAGGAAAAACGCCTTGAGGCATATTTACGCCTTTTCGAACTTTGGCACTTAATATGGTCATATAAGCTCAAGAAAACCCATGAGAGATTTTGTAGGCAAGTCATATAGACCAAAATGCTAATTTCAATAATTCCCCAATCTAATTGTGTTCTACCATGAAAAGAGTTTTTCTTAGAAAAATGTCTAAAAACAAATCACAAAGTTCAACACTTGTTGACCATATTCAAGTGCCAAATTCTTTTCTAGAAATCTATGGAGTTTATACGGTGCGGTGAATTTTCGACATTTGGTCACATGACTCATGCAAATAATCAGACATCAGAATGCTCACTTTGAGACAGACGAAGAAAACTGGCGAATATGCCAACCAAATTCTCCTCGTAAGAAGTTACAGAACATAATAAGGTTTTGAAGGTAAAACCTGTGTGGCAATCCAGCATGATCTGTTCGTGTGCTCTTCCGATCTCATTGTATCCAGACATTCTTCTCCAGCGAATAATTGTATCCTGGAGTCAAATATTTCAACAAAAATAAATAAATAAATACGAATGAACAAATAAATCTTAATTTCCAATAAACTTTCACAATTTAAATACTGAAGAACTCTAGACGACCTGGATAGCAGCAGTAAGGGCATGGCCTATATGTAGAGCCCCGGTAACGTTAGGAGGTGGCAAAACCTGCACCCACAAGGAGAAAAGTATACAGGAGTAACTGCACTGAAGATTCAAATATTAGACAGACTAGCTTCATTTATTATTGCCCTCCCTCTCGTCAACCCAATGAATGATCTCAAACTCTGCCTTCTACAATCGACCCACTAGATACTTCCGACTTCCACCAAAATTGAACATGTTATAATTTCTCAAGTACGTGAAAACTTTATCATCACACAAACAATAAGCCATTAAATCTTTATCAAGTACGTGAAAACTTTATCAAGACAAGATCGCTTTACACAAACAATAAGCCATTATTCC
Organism: Nyctanthes arbor-tristis; assembly: GCA_963692815.1. Classification (NCBI taxonomy): domain Eukaryota; kingdom Viridiplantae; phylum Streptophyta; class Magnoliopsida; order Lamiales; family Oleaceae; genus Nyctanthes; species Nyctanthes arbor-tristis. The sequence goes on from CAVNYN010213409.1 coordinate 79,692, forward strand.
AGGAAAAGCAAGCATAAGCTGTACCCTCAAACTCCCACACACAGCATTAAATCTCAACTCATATTAACTTTTAGTGCTTGTTGTGAACAGCTCAAAGAAAATAGAGCATCTTCATGCTTTAAAAACACCTTATCTACAAATAAGGAAAGTAAAACAGAAGCGAAACATTTTTCTCTTCTCCAGCTTAGCCCCCATTAGTTTCTTATTTATACTTTAACAATTAACATAGAAATGAAATGGGTAGAATTGAGTCGTGGTGAAGTGTGCAGTGCTTGTATGGCACAAGTAATGTGGATGAAAATTGTTTGACCACTTTCTATGTTGAAATAGAAGTAGAAAAATAATAGTCAGTTAACTTTTTAGATTCTTTAAGACGGCAAGAAGTTCTCATCTTATTACTTCTAGTTCAAACTTTTTCCTTTTAAAAAAAAATGGATATTATACATAACAGCACATACAAGTAACCAGTTCTAATGTAAACTTCACATTAAAATTTTTTGATTTTATAACTGACCTAACCTTCTAGAGTTTGATAAGTGCAGAAGTAAACGGTATTCTTAAGCCTCATGGAAAGATTTGTACAAATCCCAAATAACTGAACTCAAATCTTTGTGAAGTCCACTTCTATGTATTTTATTTTATGTACATTGTTTGCCAACATAAGGGGTTTTTCCTCCATCTCTGCCATGTTATTTTTTTATGTACAATTTAAATATTACCTAACTCAAATCTTTGTGAAGTACACTTCTATGTATCATACCACAATACAAATCCATTTGATTCTTTGCGATTTATTTTATGTATGTTGTCTGCCAACATTTAGGGCTTTTTCTCCATTTCTGCCATGTTATTTTTATTGACGATTTAAATATTGCCTATCTCATGATTAATTCAAGACATCTAAACCATCAACTACCTGACCGGTGCAATATACCACAGAATTACTCTAACATATGAAAAGTAGGTTTTCGAGTAATATTTACCCAAGAGTTATCAGCCACGCATATCTAAAGGTTTTAGAGTCCGAGCCAGGTTGGGCATTCTCCGCACACAATTAATTGAAGAGTATATCATTAACCTATGTCTGGAAAGGCAGAATATAGAAACAAGATAGCTAGTAACAAAAAGGACACTTGAGCTCTCTTGCCTATCGAACACTATTGACAGTTAAGTACACTTTTGTCTTGTTGATCCATACATCAAAAGATCAACATAGGTGCTATGCAACTCTCGTTCCATTTAAATCCACCAATCATTCTTCACATTCTACATACGTATAAATCCACTTCAAATTTTATTTCACATGCATATGCAAGGTAAATAGCAAATATAAATCAATTAAGAGCAGTGTTTCAAGTATAAAGGTGTTTGATTCTCATTATTGTACACAAATTATGGAAAAAAATATTATAATTTCCACCAACCCCTTGATTTGACAACCAAAGTACAACTACACATCTCAAACATCCTTAAATCTCCACCACTCATTCAACCTCTCTCTTCATTATAATTTCCCCATAATTTCTCATCAATAATGAGAATCAAACACCCGTTAGAATTAAATATTTTCATGCATTCCATTTCTATTGACAAATGAATAGATGACGAAATCTGACGTTATATTTTAGGCCCTGGTAGGTTTCTATTTTTGTTTCCAAATAGAAAGTTTTCAAAACGTCATCATCAAGATATCCGTTTGACCTAGAAGTTAACCACTTCACCACTCATTTCATTTCTAATTTAAAACAAAAATAAAGACCTACCAGAGGCTTAAATAATAACGGTCAATAAGATCAAATTCAGCAAGCAATGCGCAAAAAGCAGGCACACAATTTGGCCAACATGGCCTAGTACATGAATATGTAGCAGCACCGTAAATTTCTAAACTCAAAGTATTAGACTTTGAGGCAGGGATTACTTTTTGCATGCCGTGTCTGATAAGAGCATAGTATCTTGCACATACAAATTACTTTCATCCATTAGCCCAACACACTATTACCACACTTCCTTAAAGTGCAAACTTTTTCTCTTTCTATTCTCGTTTAACTTGACTATATCATGAAAGCTTTATAAGATGCTGTCTCGATAACCAGGTCAACAGAACTGATGTTATTTTGTGCTGGCATGAAGACACAAATATGGCGAAACAGCCACAAAATGGTAATTTGTAAACATGATGTATTAATGTGAATGAAACATCTTCATGTTCAGGTTCCATTACATACGGAAACAAGACTGCATATTGGCAATGATGGACAGAATAATGTAGAAATGTAGAGATGTAAAAGATGACAATAAAGAAATCAGTTACTCGTTTTTCTTTTCCAACAGGTCCAATTCACTTCATTTCCATTCACACCTATATTTCATTTTCTCAAATTGCTTTTAATATCCCAGAATATGCAACATAGACCATCAACCAATTCAACAACAAGCTCATCACTATGTTCTCGCTTACACTAACAAGTTTTAAATAATACAAATTTATAGCAAGGTGCCAAAGAAAAAGGTTAGCGAGAGACTAACAATGACAAATGGTGGTTTTGAGCTGCCGGGGTCTGCCTCAAAGAATTTTGACTTTTCCCACCATGCATACCACCTACTTGGAGAGGGAAAGAAAAAGAAGAGGAAGAAGAAAACAGTGAATTACCAAATCAAGCACCCAATAACACAGAAGACACAGAAGCAAACAAATATTTTATAAGACCATACTTACAATTTCTCAACAGCACTAGGGCTGTATGTCCTTGCCATCTGCCGAGATAGCTTTTTCTTCTCACCAACAGCTGTTTCTGGATCAACATAGTCCTCAGGATTTTCCTCTTCAGCTTCTCTTTTTAAATTTTTTTTCTTCCCTGACTTGGGAGCATTAGCTGCTGCAAGTGCCTTAAATTTTTTGCAAAATAAACAAGGAAAGATAACTGCATTATTGCTTTAGGGTCAGCTTATTGGAACCCCACGCTAAAGTGAGCTACTGATGCTAGCAAACCTGAAGTTTGGCCGCCTCAGCTTTTTGTGCAGCCTTAAGTTTCTTCAACTCTTTCTCTTTAGCCTATATAAAAATACATCAAAGGACAATTGATTAAAATCAACAGTCCAATTAAACATATAATTAGAGATTTAAAAAAAAAAAAAGAAGGAAAAATAAAGCAGCTACAAGCACCAAAAGACACAGCCTAAAATTTAAACGAATCTAAAACAATGGCCATATATGAACTCGACTCACCCCTTCCCATTGAAAGAAGAACCTTTTAATTGTAAAGCTAAGACCCAAATTTAAACTGGAGCTCATTATGGTCCAACTTCATGATGATTAAAACAGACAAAATGAATTAAATCGTAAGCTGAATCTCCAACCTTTTCTTCTTTCTTCTTCTTCTTTTCAAGCTCTTCAGGTGTGAGCTCCCGCGAGTCCATTGCCGATTCTGCCTACCAACAAAAAATTCAAACATCTCATAAAATCAAACCAACCATTTTTTTCCCAATTTCTTTCCTTAAATACTACCAAGGACAACAAATCAATAAAATTAGGCAAACAGTACTAAAAATAGCACGTTATGCAAGACATTAGCCTATGTGGAAATAGCAAATTGAAAATACTGCATTGCAAGGGAGACAGTGGAATGAAGAATACACCTTATACGAGAAAAATAGAGGAGACGACAGGGGCGTGACAGTGATAGAGACAGCAGAGATGGGAAGGTTTTTGGGTATTGACGAGAGCGGATAACGGTCTAGGGACTTGTAACTTATTCGCCAGAGAAGTTTAATCATGGAATATTAACTCAGAAATTAATGCGTGAGCCTCAAGCATCCAAGCTTTTCCATTCCTAGAACAACCCGCGATGTTGTGTCGGTATATTATTCAGATAAATCTAAGCGCTAAATACCAATAAATCATTACCGGAACAAAGAGCTGTGAGGAACGAAACTCAAAATAAGAAAACTGAATAATGCTGATGCATCCTTCACACCATTTCACGCTTTGACGGGACAATTTTCTTAAGGATAACACAAGAACACCAATCAGAAATGATTTTCTTCTCTCAAAAAAGAAAAAAAAAATTACATTAGCAGAAAGGAATATGAATTAATTGAAGTAGGACTGCTCAAACGCAGTGTGATTATAGATGCAACTGCGTACTGCTACTTTTACTTGATTGATTCCAAATGAAAAGAGATTCACGAAACAGTGTGATTATAGATGCAACTGAATTGCTAGTTTTACCTGATTGATTCTAAATGATATAGAAGAATTGGGAATCGTGAGATTGACGTTCAATTAGAGCGGACTTTGAGATGAGAAATGGAGAGACAAGAGAGGGAAGCCAGAGAGTGGTGGCGGCGGTGAGTGGCAGTGGGTGTGGCGGGAGTACGAGGAGGTTCAACGTTTAGTTTTAGGGGTTTTACAAGTATTACGAGTCCCCAGTCATTCGCTGTGGAGAGGTGTAATGGACCAATATGTGGGTAACTCGTATACTCCTATGCGATGTGTAAGCCTATGGCGCTGTGATTGAATGGGTGGAAAATGAATTGAAATTTATTTTTTATAAAAAATATTATCCCGTCTCTTTCTATGAGAATTCATTTTCCTTTAAAGCAAAATCTCAACTTTTTAACTCAAAATAGAAAATATTTTCTATAAAAAATATAATTGAAAATAATTTGTAATCAAACACACCAAAAGAGAATACAGAGAGGAGAGGAAGTCACAAACTATTTTTATTTAAAAATATAATTAGGTCAAACCAACTACATTATGATGACATGATCCATTTATACTGTACAAATATCAATTATCTATTCTCACAAAATCTAATTCTATTTTTAGACAAAAACACTTTATAAACACCCTCTATATATGTAGCCATGTCAACGAATCGAGTCGAGTCGAGCCGAACCTAAATTTAGAGCTCGGGCTTTTTTGGTCCTGAGGCTAAAAAGCCCGAGCAGAGTCAAGCCAAAGCCCGGTCGCAAAATTTAGGCTCGACCCGAGTTTTAACTCGGGCCTTTTCCGAGCTGAGCCGGCTCAGTTTTTTTTGTTTATAAATAACACAAACATGGTAGTTGTTAAGATAAAATGTGGTGTGATAAACAAAAATGATAGTGACAATATAATTACCTTTTATATGAAATTGTAAGTCAAATAATTAAATTATTACAAAATTTTTGGGTTTTTTTTTTAAATTTCGACACGGGCGGGCCTTGAACGGACCGGCCCTTTTTGGCACGGCGAGCCACACGGCCCGGGCCAGGCCCGAGACTTCCCCAAAATTGGGGGCTCGACTCTGGCCCTGGCTCGTGATAAACGAGCCACGAATAGAACCGGCTCGGGCTTTTTGCGTGCGGGGCCGGGCCGCGGGTTGCCCGAGCCGACCGGCTCATCATGCATCCCTATATATATATAGAATAGAAAGAGAATTTAGGGAAGAAATTATAAAGAGGGATAGATATACTTTCACAATGTTTGGCTACCAATTAAAAACACTTCGAATTTCTCAACCAATTTAAATTTTAATTTTTAGACACATGGCAACACCACATTTTACCACATATTTGATTTGACTTGAAATATTACATCATTTTAATCATTACGTCTACATAACACAATCAAATCTAGATACCTATACAAAATTTTAATTTTAAATATATTTATAAATCCACCCATTTATAATTGGTTACCAAACAAAGTCTTTGTTTGGCTGGCATTTAAAATTTGCCTCGATTTATCAATCAATTTAAATTTCTAATTTTGGACACACGGCAACACATCATTAAGCCACCTGTAACATCCCGCAAAAATCTTATAAACAAATTATGCAAAATAATCATATAATGATGAGATAGTTACTTGAATTTACAACAATTGAAAGGTTATACGATTATGATAAAGTGATTGAATTGAATTACATCAATTGTAAAGTTACAAGATTTGTCACTCGAAAGAATACCTAAAAATATAATATAATTGTATCGAATTTCAAAGTTGAGAGTTTGCCACTCAAATTGAATGACAAAAATTGAAATATGACAATGTAATCGTATTTGAGATCGGAAGAGCGCGTGTAGGGAAAGAGTGTAGGCAATGGTGTAGATCGATATTTAGACAATGAATTGAAATTAGAAGGTTGTTAGTACAATGTATTGACCATGATGGAATAACTATGTGATTTTGCTATTGACAATGTGACTGTTATATTAAATAACAACATGAAATTACATCAACTATGTCACAAGATTCAAAGAAAGATGCCTAGAGACAACAATGTGGATATTGGACAGCATAACTTGAAGTGTAACCACCCATCAAATTGTAATATCAAGTTAATTGAAATGACTCAAATAACATGGATAAAAATATTATGACTTAATTATAAAACAACACAAAGTATAAGGACTACTCGAGCAATTTGCCACCAAGTGTATGACGCCTCATCGCGCCATATGTGGCGCTCTGGTTGGTGGAACTCAAAGGTTTATTAAAACCAACTAAATTCAGATATTTCTAACGATTATAAATAGGGCGAAGTGAGAGAATTATCCAAACAAGCCAACATCTCCCATCCGATCCCTCTCTCACACTCTCTCTTTTCACATCCACACATCTATATTAAGACTAATTGTCTTTACTTCATTGGCGAACCTCAAGTCTTTCATAAATAAAAATTCGTCCAAATGGAGGAAGAGAAGGAAAACAACCCTTAAAACCTATCAAACACTTAGTTTTGTACTTAGAAATGACTCATCTCTCTATATATAAAAAATCCAACTTGGAAATACTACTTTGGTTAAGGAAAATGAAGGTTTAAGGGCGTTTGTCAATAACTCAAAGATTATTTGGAAAAATCAAGTTAAAGAGGTGAGTAATTACTACTTTGATTCTCTTGATGTTTTGATACAATAAGCATAGTTTGTTATTGAAGTCTTCCATGAGATAAACATAGATTTTGATGTATTGAAAAGAAAGATTGACTATTGCATTTGAATTACTAGTTGATACTCTACCTGTTTTGTATTTGCTTTGTTGTCATACTATGAGTCATCTAATAATACCAATATGGGCGACGATTAGTGTTATATTTGCTTTGATTTGTTTAGAATTCTGGTAGGGGTCAACCTAGATTCGAATGTGGATCCACTTAATTGTACATGGTCATGATTGAATTGATATGAATCTTACGCGCACCACGGATAATAATTTAACTAGTGATAGGGTCTATTAGTGCATTGAATGGTTTTCTTGAAAATAAAATTTTCAAATAAAAGGTGAATCAAAAGATTTTGTTACTCACTGAGGACTTCATACTCACTCTCCTCTTCTACAATTTTTGTAGATGATTGAAGATACGATATTTGAAAAGTAAGGTAAGCCATGAGTTGAGATCGGAAGAGCACACGTCTGCGGGAGTAGAGTTTTACATGTAATGAAAACCTATTTTTTAAGCGATTATGAATGCAATTATGAATTTAATGCCTTTTATATTAATAAGTCTGCCCACCTCTCTATAAATATATATATATATTTCTACGTCTTATATGGGTAGTCCTTATAATTATTTGAAATCTACATTTCAAAATAAAAGTTTTATAATGATTTGGTTTGCTTTGGTAATCAATAAAATGTAACTATTAACATAACTTGTTGTGTTCTTCATATTTTATTGAAAACTTAGTTTTAACAATTCTTTAAAATTTAACAACTTGCTAATTTAAGTAACAAGTTTTATTTTGTTAAACTCTACAGGATAAATGCACTTTGTTTGTTTTGTATGTCCCGTTCCCGCTATTTGTATTGAAACTTCCGCTATAAAATTTTATATTGAAATATAAAATATTCAAGAATGTTAGAAAATTAGCGAGGCGTGACACTACCTCTTTTATGTGATATAAGTTTTCACATAATTCTAATTATTAACTCCACGTGGCACAATTACATTATGCCACTTATATAAAATTTAAAATTTAAATCTATTTATAAACAACTTCATTTTTAAATCCTTACCAAACATAGTGATAGTCATATACTATGATTATTTGGACCAGTAATTGTATGGAAACAGTCAGCAATAATTTGGACTCTCATCTCCCAAAAAAAAACTTGTAATTTGGACTTTATAGGGGTGGAATTTATACTGGTTCAGAAGTTTGTGGGCCTACTGTGCTAAATATGACCCATTAATTATGTGGGCTTCAAGGAAATTATTATTCCAGGGTGGTAGATGGAGCAGTCCAACTATAGAAATAGATCAGGCTCCGAGTTTGGAGTCCGACCACCAATTACAGTAAGTCCGATATGTTTTTATAAAAAATCTAGTAGATGGAAAGTTATTGGGACTTGCATGACAAGCTGTTTTATGGCGTTTTCTTCTCTATATGCTGTATAGATGCACGTCGAATTTAAAAATATTAAAAAATATATGAATAATGGTGAGTTTTTTTGGATTTATTATATATTATTTTAAAAAAGGAAAAGAAAAATCAAACTCACAGTTTCAAAAGTTCATCTTTGTTTTTACTATAATTACATCCTCAGCATTCTTATCAAAATTTTAGAATTAATTTTTTTAACCAGTATCTACAAGCCTTGTAAATAATGAAGTACTACTCGCATGTTTCTTAAGTTAGGAACAAAGTTTAGTACTTCGGCATTTATAATTATTTAAATTGTTTTTTTTCCTATTTTTGCATGTATTTATTTAACAAAATAAAAGAGTTGTCTGAATTGTACTATACTGGTTAGATACTTAAGTTTTTAGATAAAAGACTTAATTCGAATCACACCCATCTCTCATCTCTTTTTTTTTTTTTTTTTAAGGATAAAATAAAAAGAAAAAAAAAACCCTTTCAAAAAAATGTAAGAAAAAATAACCAAAATTGTTAGTATAGAAAAAATTATTTACTACCAATGCAAGATTTGAACTTTGTGTGATTTCATCGTCAAATTTCAATATATTTCTTTTTTAATACGATTTGAGGATACCATGTGTCAAGGACGGAGCTAGAGATGTATTCTAAGGGGGACTATGACTCCTTAGGAGGTTATCAAAATTCGAAAAAAATTTAAATAACTGAGAAAAATTAATTGTCGAGTGCTCAAACCACATGGTTTTTTAAAAATCCCAAATGAAATGTAAATGTCAAGTGGTTATATCTCTTTCCAAACTAAACTTTTAGATGGCCTTAACATATTATCTATAGATCAATTATTAAATATTTAATTGAGTTAAAACAATATTGTTCCTCGAAGAAAAATTTAAATAAAAAATTATTTTAAAAAATTGTTTTGGGCTGCACTAGGCTGTAGCTTTACCATGAGAATGGTCACTTGAACTTGAATCAAATAGCTTAATAAGACGTATTTTTACCATTACAACAAAACCCTTATTCCAATTTCAATATATTTCTCAGTCGCCACTAAATTTTTATCCAACTTGTAACTTCAAAATTTCCCTATGCATTCATATGTTTTTCTTCCATTTTTGTTTTAGTTGTTAAATCAAGTGTGTTGACAACAAATTAAGTTGGAATTAACTTGACATCAACATTCGAATTATCACAGATCGGTTGCTAATTCCTCTAAAATATACACCAAAGTAAGACATATTATGCCTGGAAGAGTCCAAAAAAAGAATCCTCCACCACTCTATTTGAAGGGGTATATATAGACAGGCTTCTAAGTGGAGCACTTCAGGGCATGTTCTCCATCTGTCAGTCCTAAGTGGCTTGCGATGTCCACGTGGCATCCCTGTCCATCCACGTGTATGACTCGGATCACACGTTGCCACTTTGGTTGTCCAGTTCATCTTTCTTCAGATCGGTCATTACATCTAACTGAACGGCCAGGTCAGTTTATTTGCCAACAATTGCCCCACTTAGTTCGTCTCTCGTAATACGTAGATATGGGAGGACAAAGACGATCATTTCGTAAAGAAGGGGGACTTCATATCGCAATTTTTTCAACGAAACATCCCTGGTACGCTTCTTGTGGATAAAGGGACACGTGTAACCAAGTGGTTAACTGGCCGCTATCGGGAATCGTAAAGGATGTCACGCGTCAATAATGACGTGACGTTTCAATCTAGGGTTTTGCCTTGGGTTTTAGCCCTATAAATAGGGTTTTATCTCCTCATTTTTTTACCTTTTTTCGCTTGTTTCTACCCTTGAAAACATTTCACATTCTCAAGCACTTCTTTTTCAAGCTTCCCAGTTTTGCGCTTTCAATCTTTTTCAGGTAATATATTATTTTTCCTTTGTTTTCCCTTTTTTCGTTCATTTATGCATCTCTCTCTCTCTCTCTCTCTTTTTCTTTGTTTATCAACCATGAGTTGAGAAAACGAGGCTACGCGGGGGAATAATTTGGAGAAAAATGAAAATCAGGCCGGTCCTCCAGCTACCACTACTGAGAGGCCCTTGGGTGAAAATGAAGGTCAGCGAGATCTAAATCGTCCTCCGCTTCTAGTATACCAGTTCTTCCTTAGTAGCGACTGAAGGAATGGCTCGACATGTTAAGGGGGACTCATACATAAAGACCAAGTCGAAACGCAGGTCATCGCCACACACTGTCTCCATCTGACGGACTGGCCTCCCTTGTAGGAACCCTGACTGCCTCCAAACTCTCGGCCTCGCACCGAGCCTCAGCCAGCTCGGCTTCTTCCATTTCTTCCTAAATCCTTCTAATGGATTCGTCCATTGAAGAAGTAGCCTATTCTCTTTGCGACTCCTCATCTCTACTGTCGACCTCAACAATCTTCCCTTTTTCCTAACTCAAGTGGTATTAGGGATCTTCCCAAAAACTATACAAGGAGAAGGCTAAGGTCAGAGGTTTGATCCTTGGGGGACGTGATTTCCCACCAGGAATTCATAAAACCTTGAGAAGGCCCCACGCGCCCCAAAGAGGAGAATCATAGTGTTATGTGTACAAAAATACACGTCAACAAAGTGTATCAGCATAAATTTGGCCTCCACACCTCGTCAACATGGGGAACGGAGTGGAAATCTCTAAATAAATGTCTAAAGTTCTAACCTTAAGTGTTTAATAAAGCCAATACAATGTTCGTCAAACAAATATGCAGACGTGTGCTCTTCCGATCTCTTTATAGTGAGAGTCCCTATCCACAAAATGCGCCATTCAAAGAAATTTCATTATTGAGTTGGAAATGCGAAAAAATGAACTCTCGCCATATGTATGTGCGAGATTATCCCACCAGATATATATGTAGCGTGAGATTATTGGACAACATCTATATGAGTTGTCATACTGTGGGACAATTCATGTGATTTGTCCAATGATCTCCCACCATGTGTGCATCTAGTAGAATAATCCTGCTAGACATATGGTGGGACAATGGGACTGTGGAAATGCTAGCACAGGCTAAGCATATAGTTGTCTTTCCCATATATAAATACAGAAACTAGGATGATGTTAGTCTCAAAAATTTATTATCGCTATTTTCATATATCGTGAAAATGGTTCTCACTCAATAATTAGTATCCAATTCTCAAGGCTTTGCTTTGGACAAAAAGGAGAAGGAAAATGATCTATTTGTTTATTTTTTTAACATGGTCATTGAAAGTGAGGAAATAGATTTAAATAGATTGTGTAGGCAAATATTTTTTTATTTATAAAAATAAAGAAATAAATCTGAAAATTTATTTTCTAAAAAAAAGGGAAATTAATGAAATTAAAGTGTGTTAAATGCAATTGATATATAATGTAGTTAGTAAAAGCTTTGACGTGGATATTACTACCTTTACAAAAAAAAAAGTAAATTTTAGTCACCTCTACTATGATGAACTTTTTAGCGCTGCATATTAAACACGAAGGACATAGCAACAAGGACAAGCTTGCCCTTCTATTTAATATTAAGAAGCTTTTATGGTTAAATCTTATAATAATAATAATTTAATTTAATATTATGTCAAGAAGTAACTCCACAAAGTCACCCAATTGTATGAAAATTTAACAGGAAAAAATAAATGGGGAGGTTTTGATATCATAAGGACATTAGAGGTAAATTTTATAATTTGATCATTTTCTAAGCACGCGAATGCAATTAATCCTTACTATTTACCAATGACTTAACCCACCCCAGGGGCCGTTTCAATCGAAGAAAAATATGCAGATTTTCGTGAAAACCCTAACCGGGAAGACAATTACGCTCGATGTCGAGAGTTCCGACACAATTGATAATGTCAAGGCCAAGATTCAAGATAAGGAAGGAATCCCACCGGATCAGCAACGGCTTATTTTCGCCGGAAAACAGTTGGATGATGGCAGAACCCTAGCAGACAACAACATTCAGAAGGAGTCTACTATCCACCTTGTTCTTCGGCTCCGCGGTGGCGTAACTTGGAGGATTCCTTTCGTTGCCAATCACTTGATCAAAAGAATTTCGCAGCTTAACCTAAAAGGGGAGAAGGAATTGATAAAAACTTGGTCCCGCGGTTCTACCATCATTCCTGAAATGGTGGGACATAGGATTGCTGTCTACGATGGTAGGAAACACGTGCCCTTTCGTGTATCGGAGCAGATGGTTGGGCATAAGTTGGGAGAACTTCGTCCCCGTCGTCAGGCAAGGCAAAGAAGAGAAATGCAGCAGAAGAAGTCGACCAAAAAGAAGTGAGAGATGATAAGAAACGTTTGATGCCCCCTTTTTTGATTAACCATTAAGCTCTGTAGTGCTTTAGCAAAGATCTCCTGGTTTTTGATGTTTAACGTTTTTCGCTTTAAATTTCTCGTATGAAACTCCTCTACTTATGAATAATACTGACTCGATTCAGGGGTTTTTTTTTTTTTTCTATGCTTTTAGTTGGTGTTGAGTATTGAGTTCATGGAGGTAATGAACCTTGTTGATAGGATGAAAATATAGTGTCTTATACTCTACATCTTAGTCTGTTGTACATTTTGAATGGAGAGGAAACGGATTATGTTAGGAATCATGTTGTCTATTTTTTTGGCATTTATATGTGCTTGGCAAATGGTTTTTTGACCGTATTTCTTTTATTGATGTCTAAATGGGTTCATCAGGTGCAGTCTTCCGTTTGGGGATGGAATTGTTTAGTACTCTTTTGTGGGTTGGTAACTTTGTCTATCAGTGTTACCATTCATTATATCCTACACTTGTCAAATTGATTGAAGAAATTGCAAGGTTCTAATTAGATATTTTGTCTCACGTGACATGTTGTCGCTGGTTCAATTGATTTAACTCCTCTCACGTTTTTCTTGGAGTGTGGTTGAACTCTGTTCATATTTATGCCCTCATTATATGGAACTTTCCATGGGACCTCACCTAATATATGAAGGTATGCGTGTTACAGTGGTGGAAAAGTTACTTTTCTCTGAACAATTTCCAGTATAGTTTGAACTTGAGCAATGTGGAGGCCTAGTTTATTTTCAGTATAGGTTGAACTTGAGCAATCGGAGGCCTAGTTTTTCCTTCATTATGTGTTTGTTGTTAAAAATTACCAAACAAAGATTTAAGTAGCGTGTGTTTCTACTTGAGAAGGAAAACATGATGATTCCATGTTATGTTGGTTTTCCTTGTGTAGCCAAATTTCTTCGTAACGACTTTTGTCATTGTATTAAACTTTCAAATTCACCATCCAGCAGTAACTAACATGACCATGGGTTTGGTTGATGGTATGATTTTATACTGCTGCAACTGCAATTCAATTATTCGGCAAGCAGGAAGGTTTCTGGTTTGTATAAAGTGGAAGTTTGCTGAGTGAGCCATATCAGCTGGAGTTTCTTTCCCTAGTTTTCTTGAGGATTTCACTTTACATATTTTTTGTTAGTGGAATGGCTAGGACTCCTGTTTGCTTTCAGTCTTGTGTGTTTTCAGCACTTACTGATGAAGTTTACTCACCTTAAGTTGGTCTTCCATTGAGAATTGAGAATATGACGATCGAGATGAAATCATGTTTGCTGATCTGCTACAATTTCAGAGGTTTGTAAATCTTGCAGCACACTTGTGCAGATGGCAGGACCACCTTCATTCAGTTGTGTAGCTAACCAATTGTGATTGAATGATATTACCGTCATAATAACTTGAACTGACAGGATGGAGCTTTCCTTATATCACTTTTGCACAATTCCATAGTTGTTTTGCCTTTTTTCTCTCCGTTTTTTTTTTTTTTTAAATTTTTGAAATGTAATTCATTGCTCAATCATGAGTATTTTGTTATGACTGGTTTATCACTTTTTATCTCCGCATCGTATTATCATATTCTTAATTTTGCTGTATGTATTTTCTCATGAAGTTATTATACATTTGTGAGTTAAAGTGACTCTCTGTCAAAGTTGCTGGGTAACTTTTTTTAATTGGATATAGTTATACGGAACCTTGTACTGTTGTTTATAATGATGATTTGAACTGCATTGCACCATTGTTTGTCAGCTGCGCTTGTTAGAAGGGATGTGCTCACTGAGAGGCCGAGGTAGAATTGGCTATTCAGATTATCTGTTCCTGCAGCAAGACTCCTTTTGCAACGTAGGACGCTAAAAACATTGATTAGAATGTTGAAGACCAACTTCCTCTTAATGATCTGTACCTGTCTCGGAGTTGTTTAGAATTTTCCAGTAGCAACAAAGGACTTACTTTTTTCTCAATCAATTGAACCTGAAAAATTTTTATTGACTTTTCTGATGCTACCCTTCCCATCATCATAACAGTACTAAGACCTGAGAATTTATCCAACCTGGGAAAAGTTGATAAAAATTCTAGGGCTTAAACCTCTACTGTAGATGGGACCTTGGCGCATCGCCTTTGTCCCAACCGAGTGCCCAGTAGTTATTCACACGCTTGAGTTTCTCTCAAAGGAGAAATCTGCCAATTGGAGAACGTCAAAAGTTTGACGAAGAGAATTAGCTTGAGGGGCCTGCACTGTGTGAGTCTGTCCTGTCTGTCTGTTCTTCCCCGGCTCATGAGTTCTTCCATAGTTTGCCCTTGGTACATCAATTCGATGATGTGGACTCAACACTGATCTTTCTGCCTGCCCTGGTTGATGAGTTCCGTGACTTGAATGCCTTGGACTGGTGTTCGCACTGTCAAGTTCACTTTTGTAGTAACGCAACAGATGAGCCGGGGATGATACATGAAGTGGAGAGCCCGGCCTACTTGGCACTGGTGTAACAGAGCCCTTGTGCTGATTTTGCTTTAGCTGCTTCCTTGCAGTTTGGTGCCAGGTACGAAGTGCCTTGGCTACTCTTTCATTGAATATTGTTGGCTTCATATTTGATCCCATCTGTCTCATTTTCAAATCCGATGTTGTAAGAATAACTCTATTGAATAAAAAATTCTGCAATTAGGCATCTGGGATTTAATTAGGCTCACTTGTGTTACTAAAGCATAAAGGGGAAGAGTTACGTAACTGCAGAGCATTTGTACCAGTAACCTATAACAAGTTAAAATAAATAGATGAGAGCACATTTGTTTCATTTGAGAGTACTAAAAGGATTGCATTACTTAATGTTGATCGTAAGTGATGTTAGAAAATACTCACCCCATTGATATCCGTATTGCTATATCGTCTGTTTGGTTGTGGAAACAAGATCGCATTCCAAATTCATACTATAACATTGCAATAGAAAATATCATCATAAGAACTTTCAAAAATTTCGAATATGACGACAAGAACATTTTGATATCTTACCCAAGCCCATGCAAAGAAAGCTAGCTGAAATGCATTCTACAAGAAAGGAACAAAAATTCAAAAGTTCAGGTTAAATTAGTGCCATCTATTTGATGGGAATTATAATGCTACTGTACATGATGTTTGGAACGTAAGTTAGCTCAATTGCTTTCTGGCTTTCCAGTGGAGCCAGCAGGTCAGTTCGGTGTTAATAGCATTATGGTAATACATAAAGAAGATAACTGTGTATTGAGTGATGTTTGAATTACCTGAAAGAGAACAAATTGGATGAGATAAAGTAAGATACGGGGGCGGTTGAACCAGAAGAGATCATCGCCTGGTTGAACTACTGGGACCCCCTTCACCACCTTGCCTCTTTCTTGAATCCTTAATCCCATCTTTGTGATTATAAACTAAGTTTTGCTCCTACTAGTAATATTATCTGTAGAGGTAACATAAGTAGGATTGTTCTGGGCAAAATTGTTGCCTCCAGAAACTAAGAAAATTTAAGGGGCTAAAATAGAGCTTACAATTAGAGGAACAAAGGGTAGCCACAAGTAGGAATGCCAGCCTGTTTCCATTAAAACATGTATTAGAAAATTCTCACCTAAAGAAATAGTAACATCTCTGCTTAATCTTTAGATAATTAGAAGATTGAAGCTACTAGGCCAAGTCGAGGGTACACTGACAGGCCGCATAGTTGGAAAGGAAAAGGAAATCTTGAAGAGTAGTTAATTACTTGATTTGCTTACCATGGGTGTTAAACAGAAGGAACAACACTGCAAAGAACCAGATTGGTGGACTGTCAAACAAAAATTGAGTCAGTGACTTGTATTGATTTTTGTTATGTGCCTATTGAATCAACTATTTACTTTCAAGCTTGTGCATCTCTATGCAACCGTATTTAGTTTTTCTCATCTCATTAAATACTGAAAGAAGTCATTTAACTGTGAAATATTGTCATGAAAAATGATCAAGTATCGCACCTGATATCCACGACGACTTTGAAATCTTCATCAAGTGACCTCTTAATGTACTTCTGGAAGTTGAAGTTAGCTTGACTATTTGGTGCTAAATGTGCCTGTTATTGTCATTAACAGACAGTAAGAAACTCAACCACGTATTTTTTGTTTGTAAAACTGTTGGGTAAGGTTGAGAGGGACTTGCAATGATGAAGCCGTGGCGTAAGGTTAAGTAATCCACTCGTGGCACTGATGTGATAAATTGTCGAAAGAAACATACCTGGAAATTCAATGAAAATGAATAACATGGAAAAAAACATTGATATTTTCCAATATAGCTTCTAAATGGAGAAAAAAAAAAGAAAATGGTACCCAGTCATGTTTCTTTTTCAAATTCACATTCGCAAATATTTCAGATTGTGGAATTTACTGCTGATACTAGCAGAAGGTGCATTTTTGTGTCTTACCATCGAGAGAAGGATGGGAGATTGACTCCAGGAGCTCAAATGCCTTCTTCCAAATGAGGTATCCCTTGTAAATCTGAATCTCTCCGGATCTGCAATACATTTACATTTCCAGTGTTCACCAACAGAAATACATTCTGATACGAGCATCATGAGGCATGTTTGGTACATAATTTGATACTATTGGACAGC
The DNA here is from genome assembly GCA_963692815.1 of Nyctanthes arbor-tristis. Classification (NCBI taxonomy): domain Eukaryota; kingdom Viridiplantae; phylum Streptophyta; class Magnoliopsida; order Lamiales; family Oleaceae; genus Nyctanthes; species Nyctanthes arbor-tristis. The sequence continues at coordinate 96,940 of CAVNYN010213409.1, forward strand.
ACAATGGACATAGTTTTGGCTTCTTTTTACTTTTTATTACTGTCAAAACTAGTCCTCTTAAGCGCAAAAACTAAGTGGGGTCTAAGTTAGTGCTTGCTTTTTTTTTTTAATCCAAAAAAAAAAAGGAAAAATGAAAAAAAGGAAAACTTGTCCTCTCCATCATCCAAACATGCCAAAAACATATTATGATTTTCTTGCTGCTATGAAAAAAAATGTACCGTGGCTGTATTGATACTCAGTTGTCCGAGTTTCCATTTCCCATGCCTTCCACTTCCTCATCTATTTTCAAGAAAAGTAGTCTTTTCATGAATTTGAGATCGGAAAATTTAGCCGTAAGTTAAAATATTGTATTGAGGTACAATGAAGATAGGAGAATGGTTACCTTGGCTCTGCCTAAAGCCAAAGTGGTAATACAGCAGAGGAGATGAAAAATAGCTAATACAAAGATGAAAATGTGCAATTGGTGGATGCCATCTGAGGAGATAAATGGAACTTTTCCCTGCAAGTAAATATTGAAATAATTATTTTGTTGAAATAAATATTTAGATAATTATTTTATTCTTCCTGTTAACTTTTAAATAATAAAAATTTAATTTTTTGAAAGGGTTTCTTGTATATGACTATTAATAACTTAACCTACTTCTAAGATTCACTTAAAAATGCTTTTATTTCCAAAGTGAACTTGTTCAAATTCCTTATCAACTACTACAATATAATTTTTGTGTCACTGTTAGCTGCACATATTCTTAAGACAAGGAAAAGGTACAGGATCAGGAGGTGTCCCACATGAAGAAAAAGACATCACAAGTGCATACTGGCACTCATCTTAGGTGTTTTTAAAACTGTTGGTGACGACAGAAATGTAGTAAATCAAAATCATGCCTTGTCAGCACATTTGTCATGTCCCCCGGCAGCCAGAACTCGTCGTTGAGTCTCACCGGAATCTAAATACTCCAGGAGCCTTCTTCGGCCAACCTCGAGATTCTGCTTATATTTGATCTTTTCCTGTTTCTTATCACATGGATGCCAAGAATTTCCCACAGCCTTCGATACACAAATTTCTGATATAATCCCTTGTCCCACTGTTAGCAGTAATGATATGAAACCCAGTAGCATCAGCTCTGAGGAAAGACAGAGAGTGCTTATAGCGGTAAGTGACTTTCTATGTATCATGATCTGATATTAGAAGGTACTGAACCATAAATAGATAGAATTTTAGTTTCATTTTTCGTTTTGTGTGTTTACTCTAATCCAACTTAGCAAACGCGTCACATGAATATGAGAAAATTCTATGCCTGTGATAATCTAGTGACCAACCTGATTTAACCTTTTCAAGTGCCTCTCGTAATGCTTTCTTGTTTCTCTTCTCTAACCACTGGAAACCAACAAAGGTATATATATGCATATAGGCTTGAGTCTTTACCAGAAAATCATGGAAAAGTAAGGCTGATACAACTAATCATAATAATATTCATGCAAAAAAAAAAAAATTAATACTAACCTTTCCAGTTAGGTGAATGATATATTCGATGATGATTGAGATTGCTACGAGCACTAAGCATACAACAGCCACTGCCCACGTTGGAGTTTCTTCAAGGGATCGACCGCCCTTGGCTGCCATATTTTGTTTTCAATGGTTGTCAGCAATTGTATAGCAAATACGTAAGAACTGAAGCCATGCATATATCAGTAGATAAGGATTTATAACGATCTAGTCTTGTTATTCTGCATAAGGATTTCTATGACCGATTTCGCTAGTTTGTGGGAAGATACTTAAATTTTTGTGTAAGATGGATCTGAGCTAATATGAGGTTATCAGAAAGTAACTTTATGTGATGCGTATATATAGCTGAGGTAACTGTACTCTCCAATAGAATATGTTTTGGAAGAATCTGTAGACCTAGTGGAGGTCTAGAGGAAAGACTTGGAATTTCTTTTCTTCAGTAAAATAAGGGGAATTTGACTGAAAGAGGAGTAAGACTTGGCAGGGATGCAGAGTTTAATACTAGATAGAATTAAGAACTAAAATTGTTTATTATACTGTTTATTTTGTCAGTTACTGTATGCACACTAGCTAAGTTTAGGCTTAGCTCTGATACCGCTGGTAAGGAATTGAAGTTTCATCTAAATAAAAGGTTAACTAGTTAGTTGAAATAGATTTATGATAAACTCATATTTCATCTCATGTTTAATTGATGTGAAATTCGTTTACACCTTTTTTCCCTAACCGTATATGTCACATATAGAAGGCAACGTATACCTAACTTGACATTGTCTTCCCAAGTATACACAAATGGAGAGCCGAAATCTATTATTGGGTTTCCTCTAGAATTTGGAATTAACACCAAAAATGCACCTCTCAGACTGATGATGGAGCTTCGGAGAAATGAGGGACCAAAACTGAGAAGTTCCACGAAAGGCACTATTTAATTGCGTGCGTCTATTTTGTTGGAATTTCACGCAATGGGAAATTAATAGTATAGTCTTCCAAACCTACTTTTTCTTAGATTAGACATCAAACATTTCACACATTCACAAAAGTTCCACACAAACACCCTTCAGTTTACGTTGTTCTATCTGAAAAGTTTTCTTCTCGTGGAGATAAATAAGTCATGTAATTTTTTGCGTTACAAGTTTATTTTTGTGGTACTTACTGTATAAATATTTTGAACTGAACATTTGTATCACGACTTATATTTGATTATCCATCATCACCTATGAGTTTATCCCAATTTGAAGTCCTAGGTGAGAAGAGGGATTTTTGAATCTCGTGTGGTTTTATTTCATTGAACATGGATGAACTACGACACCTAGTTTTGAAAATTATCTCCTATTTTACATTTCGTCACACACACACACACGTGTTAGTAGTCCTGATCATTCACCATGTATGCGTCTGGCGAAATAATCTCGCTGACGTATGGTAGGAGATCAGGACTACAACCATGTTACTTCTTTTCATGGAAAAATACGTCTGTTTTAAATAACTATCTCTTTACGATTAATTTATCTATTGAAATTTTCATTTTAACGTGGGATCAACCGATGCACTGTCAAAAAAGTTAAAAATTTCCCCATCACTCACCAGATTCACTCACAGACTTTTGGTGCTAAACTCAGAATCAGTAGCTGTCTTTTAACGGAATGTTTCTTTTTAAATAAAAAATGATGAATTTGTTAATTATTTATAGAATGGTTCAAAACTCGGCCACTTATTATTAAATTACCAATAATAATAATACTAAATAAAATGACCCCTGGCTATTTTAGTTGATTTAACACATTTGTCTTTCCAATTGACCAATAAAGCAGCAAGAGCCCCCAACCATTGCATTCATTTGCACATTCATCACCAATCTTTAAATTTAGACCAAGAGGCCCTAAAGTTTGAAAAATTGGTGCGGTTAATGTAAATACATAATCTTTTCGTTAAAACCTTAGGCTTCATTCGACAACCAATTACATCAAATCCTATTATAATTGAAATTAAATTCTAAATTAACATCAGATGAGAGTATATAGAAGTGACATATGTTAATAATGACAAAAATAAGTCATGTGAAAGATAATTTGAAATATTTTTTTAATGCACACATCCTTTTTAATGAAAAAATTACTCATTTGGATGAATTGCATCAAGTTTTTGAAAGGTTGGGGGCCTCTTGGTCCATATTTAAAGGTTGAGAATGAAAGTATAAATGAATGCAAAGGTTGAGAACCTCTGTTACAAATTTGCCTATATTAAGAAACTTCTATCTTTATTCGATATCATATTTATGTTCTTTAACATTTTTTTTCTTTTCAATCACCTTTTTTTTTCCCAATTATACAAGAGGAATGTAAAGGTCGTGTGGGGATAGGGGTAGATGTAATTCAAATTCGATACCTCATATCTGAAATGTAATCATCTAATCACATCAATATTTTCTTAGTTAGCCCATCTTGACATTAATGATGAAACAATAGTTGCGATAATAATAGAAAAAAAAAAAGGAGAAATTAGTGCGGTCAGTGGAGTGAAGATTTAGAGCATCTCCAATGTAAATGTCTAGTCTTGAGGTAATGTGGATGAGAGATATAGACACATAAAATTTATAAATTTCAATTTTCTCTCTCTTCTTTCACTTCTTTCTTACCTTATTCTTTCTTTATTTTCTATATTTTCTTCACAATATTTAGGACATTTTCTACAGTTAGACATTCTCAAAGACATTGTGAAGAAAAAATAGAAAATAAAGAGAAGAAAATGTAAGAAAGTAGTAAAAGAAGAGGGAGAAAATTAAAATTTGTAAATTTATGTGTTTATATCTCTCTTCCACGTCACCCTAAGACTAGACGTTTGCATTGAAGATGCTCTTAGAATTTTGAGTCAATAAAATTGAACCATGTGGTATGGTTAAAAAAAATGGCTTGGAAAAATTAGAGAAAAAAATCATTTACTGCAAATGTGTCAAAGGAATCTTCCATTAATTACTAATCAATAATAATATAGTAATAAAAATAACACTTATCAGTTATTATGTCTAAGTCTAATCGCGCATAAATTAGTGATAATGACTATAGAATTTATCACAAGTTGATTTTTCCTACTTTTATTTTTGTCCATATATAATTGGCCATATCCACCCAAATGAATAAGACATGAATTAAGGCCCATACGTAAACAATCCAATATATATAAGACATGAATTAAAAGACAAAAGCAAATAACCCAAGAAAATTGCTATATAAAATAGAATTTGATTTTGTTGATCTGGTCAATTTGAGTAATGCTATCTATGAGTGTGTTCGTTGGAGATAATGAAATTACATTTAAAAAAAAAAGGGATTGTATCCGTTTGATTTTATGAATAGTGACTCTTGATCAAGGGTTTAGGAGTTAACTATAATGTCGTTAGGTCGCATGAGTCCTCGCATATTTCCTTTATATTTATTTTTTTGATGAACCCTTGAAATTTAATTTTAATTTAATTATCAAAAGGGGACAAAAAGGTTTAACAGATGGTGGTAGAAAATACAAAAATAAACGGGTAAAAATGTGTTTTAGGTTCCCTGATGGTATTTTGTTATTTTTCACTTGACTAAGTCAAATTCAAAAACATTGCTAGATTTAATTTAGAAAAAATTCCGGTACTCCCTGAATATCTAAAATAAGGCACTCTAAACCAATTAAGAGAACTCACATGTATATTTCTATTTCTCAATAAATTAGACCCTTGTATCCATACATGTCAGTTCTTAATATGTTAAGTAGAGTGTATTATGATATCTTCGGGGTATTCAAATTTTGTTGTGATTTATAGGGCTGAACAAATAAATTGTCAAACTGAAAAATCAAACAAATCCGTGAAAATGGTTTGGATTGGTTTCGTTTGAAAAGTGAAACGGTTTGATTTGGTTTGAGAAAATTTCAAATCAATTGAAATAGTGTTTGGTTTAGGCTTCGATGTATAAAAAACCACTTAAATAGTTTGTTGACTGAATTTGATACTCTAATAAGGAATTCTTTGTAATAAGTTGGTTCATTTTAGTAATTTAATAAGCTAATTTTTGACTAATTTAATTAATACACTTAAAAAAATTATAAAGAAATTATATAGTAGTTAATTGACCATATTTTTCTAAAATTTTGACATTTAGATGATTGAACAAAATAATACTTCCATAAACATATTCTTTCTCATTTGAAACTTATGTATTATTTTAGTTTTTTTATATGTTACATTTAATTAATTAAATGTTTGTGTTTTAGTAAAATTTACTAACTTTTGATGAGTTTGATATTGACATTAGTATTCAGAAAGTATATTAATATAATAGAATATTTATATTTATAAAACTATCATGTTTTGAGTCCATTTTAATTTTGTCGATAGATAAACTGTGGTTTAAAACTGAACTGAACTGAAAATTTAGGTTTGGTTTAGTTTGAAAAATTAAATGGTTTGGTTTACAATTTCTTCAAACTGAATTCGATGATTTGATTTAAAAATAAATCAAAAACCGCTCAAACTGAATCGTGTTCACCCCCAGTGACTTAATCTAATGTTTCAAATACTAACTTTTTATGTTTGAGAACCAGACTAATTGTGTGTCTAATTTGGGATAGAAATGTAAAATAGTGTTGTCTTGTGTATTCTTGCAGATTGTCATAGTCAATTCCAATTTTATCAAAAATAAGTTTCAGAGTGTGTTTCATGGTAAAAATGATATAGCACCATATGTAGCATATGATTATGTGGCGTGTGGTTAAGGTTTCTTATGTGACTAGTTGCGGCAACGCGTGTTGCACGTTTCATGTTTATGCTTTAATTATATTCCAAAAAGGGTCGTCGTTAAAGTGAATTATTAATAATATGAAATTAAGGCGTGCTTGATATTAGCATAAATTTTTCATGGAAAATACTAGTTCCCACTTAAATTCCTACTTTTGTGGTGTTTGACTTATATTTTTTTTTCAAATTTTCTATCTTTTTTGCCCCTATCTTTTGGTCATATAACCATATTTTCCTTGAAAACAAAGAACATATTTTCCTATGAGAGGGTAGGTTTTTTGTTTTCTAAGTAATTCAAAATTTTCTCATGAGTTCTACTTTCAATCAAACACGTTGTAAACTTGTAATTTATTTTCTATTAAATTCAATTACTGGTGATTCAAGACAGTGTATTTTCTCTTTTCAAGTAAATTTCACGTTTGTAATCAAACGCCTTCTAAGAGTTTAACTTAAAATAAACATAAATAAATAAAATAACATATTTTAAAAATAAAACTAACATATTTAAAAAATAAATAAAATGATTTTGGCATTTTGAACTTTGCGAATTCTCCAAACTGTAATCAATACTTATCGATAAGAATAAGAGTGTGCCAAATGAGATGAGAAGTAACTCTTGTCCTCTTAATTTTCTACTAAGCTAAAAACGATCAAATTACAAACTCATAAAAATGAAATTTAACTTTGTAAACTTGCGTTTGAGATCTAAGTCAATAAGTAATAATATTTTGCGGCTGCAGTAGTTATCCTTGAACTTTGACAACACTGTTAATGAGTTCCAAAGTGAGCATTACTTTTCCTACAATGTTCATACGGAGCAAGAATATTAACAAATTGGCATAATGATAGAAGATAAATATCCAAAAAAGTAATATCCATAACTTCAAAGGATTGGAACTCCAAGATGAACGTTCCAAATAAAGGAAAAGACACAAAACTATGCAAAATGCAAGTAATTACCTTGATTGCAGTAACCGAAATTTGTTGTTCAATTGCATGCTCCACAAATGCGGGAGTTTCACAATAATATGGTTTCTCAATGTTCAGTGTCTTTGTCGGCATGGGATAGTTTATTTCAGGTAAAAATTAATGAAAACTGAAAGCTCTTCTATTGCATATGAATAGAATACATGAAGAACAAAGATGCTCACAATTGTGTTATAGATCACATCAAGCTCATTATGCCACACCTCGCACTACCTTCAATTAAAAAGATTTGCATGCATATGCGTTTGAATGAGTCACGATCAAGATTCTTCAAGTAATTATGACTAATGAATCTAAATTTTAAGAATTTTGAATCCTCTTGGAGTAAAATAAGTAAAAGGATTTTTGAATACCCCTTTTGCTAAATCTAGCATGAAATGTTATGTGATCGATTAGTAAATATTTCCATCAAATAACCCCCATGCAAAAACCATATGCATCAAGTAACTCTGCTAAAAACATCTACAATGATTAATTTTCTCCTTTTTACTTGAGCAGTAGCCAGCACATCCCCAGATAGCTCAACATTTCTGCCCCTAAACAAAGAAAATGAGAGCAAATCTAAACAATTCAGTAATAATTGGACCAGATCCTCAATCATTTCATACAAATAAAATTAGTAATACAAATTATCCACAATCGATGTCTAGATATTGTAGACGAAATTTTCATCTTCATCAAAATCCTTATCAACAATATAAGGCATAATTTTTTATACAACTCTACCATAACCATTGCGTTGCACGTGCTGTGAGCCTGTTACTATAATTGTACATGTGATAACACTAAAGTGATAATGGTCATGTGCATAAAGCAGAACACAGATTCTTCATCCCATACAAAAATTAACAGCAATTCTGTATTCCTTCAAAATAAGGATAATACAGAATTAGATTACAATACTAAACAAATTAGACATAAAAGAGAAAAAATCCATGTTGCTTAAGATAATCTCTATTATCATTGCTATGCCACCCCATACTTGCACCTCTATACTATCTGATATGCCAAAGAATAGAACACATATGATGAGGTCCCAAAATTGTAGCAATCTACCAATGTTTAAGATGTTTCATCTGTATGTAGGATTTAACATAAGAACCATACCACTATATCTATGAATACCACGGCAAAAATGGAAAGTGTCATTTCACATTTATTAATTTTTGGAGACACCCTAAAAAAGGATCGCATTACATGCACATGATTAAATTATGAATTTCTATGTTTTGTCTCATGAATTGGACAAACATCATAAATACCCACAGAAAGGTTAAAGAGAAAATTTGTTCTATCTTACATGTGCAAATGTAAAAAATTAGACGCAACACTATCTTATCGGGGACATCTGGTCCAAATTCTCAAAAATCCACAACCAAAAAGCAAGTCCTACAAGAGACAAATACGCAGATTTACCCAATTTCTTGAACAAGACAGCCATCTTTGCACAAAAATTGTTGTAAAAAGAAAACAGTAAAGAAACGTATTATTTCCCGAAAACCAACAACCAAAAGAAAGTCCTACAAGATATTAATACACAGATTTCTTCAATGTATTGAACCAAGCACCATCTCTTAAGCAAAATTGCTGTAAAAAGAAAGCAATAGAGAAACCTATCCTACATATATATATATAAAATAAAAAAATAAAAAAAATAAAACCCAATAACTAAAGACATTAATCATATAGCTTTGAATTATTCAAAACCCCTGCTCATGATGAATTGAGAGGCAAGTATGTCAAAGATTTTTAGAGAGGAAGAATCAACGCTTTGAGGATACTTCTAAACTATCCATTATGAAACTATGAAATGGAATACACGAAGCAAAAAGTAAAAATAATAAAAACTCAAGACTTAGTTAATAGGACGTTGGGGTACCCTTTTTAGCCTGCAATTGTAGTGTCATAATGAAGATTATAGACGGTGATTAGGCAATGGAGGAGTATATATCATCTCTTACATTAAGAAAAGTCTCCTTCCAGTGCTTCTCAACAAAGCCCATACATCCAAGATCCATTTCCCATTATCAATGAAATCAGCCAAGAAGAAAGCTAGCAATCGACAGAGCCCCAGTGTAGTGGGAGGAATTAGGAAGACAAAGGAGAAAGGAATTGTGTATTGAGCGTGATGGTGTACGGCGCAAAGCTGGGGGGATTGGCAACTCCTTGTTACACATCGGTAGATTTAAAAAGCTTCAACACGCTCGAAGAGACGGCGGGTTTTCTGGCTCTCTCTCCACCTGATCAGATCGATGCGAAATGGGCCAAAAAAAAGAAAGAAAAGAGAAACGAAGAAAGCCCAAAACGGTGTCGTATCAGACGACACAAATGAATAGTGCTTCTAAAAGTAGCACTTTTAATATATGGGGGATACATGTAGTTTGGCACTTGCAATGCAAAAGTCACAACGGACAATTTACTTTTTACAATCTTTTATCTTTACCTGAACAGAGAAGCCGAGTTTAGATATAGTAGTGGTTCAAACAAGAATTGTAGTGGTTAGATACTCACACATTCCAGACAAGAGATTTAAGGTTGGAACCACCCATACTCCTCTCCTATCTCCCCTTGCCCCCACCCAAACAAAACAAAAAAAAGGGCAAATAGTAGGTGGTGCACACAAGTTTAAAGCAGAGCTTGACCGACACAATTTTATGGTGGCCATGCTTTTTTATTCAAGATCCTCAATTGCGAATACTAGTATGGGAGTCAAAGAGCTAGGACACATGAAGTTTAGAAACAATCTCATTACGATTGATAAATTTTTAACTAATAGCATGGATCGTAACAGAATATATGTGGATGAAAATGGAGTATTGTTTAAATATGATGGCAAACTGCACATCCCAACCTACACTCTACAGGGCGATAGCGCCTTAACATAAAGGACGGCAATGCAATCTCATTAATCTCAAAACCTCCTCCCAACATAAAAGGACGACACTGCAATCTCATAAAAATCTCCCCATAGAAGAAAAAGCTACAATTGCAACATCACCTCCATGTCGAGATGCTACTAGCCTACTGTGAGAGAGAGAGACGTAAAATGAAATTTTGTCATCCTTTTCTTCTTATTTTTCTCTGTTCACCCGATCCGACCCGTGACCCGATTTGCCCCGAAATGACTAGATCCACCCCGACCTGTCAACCCGCGGGGCGAAATATTTTGTCCCGTTCAAATCGGGGCCCACAGATTTTCGGTCGAGTCAATTTAAATTGTCATACCTATCCATAATTTAAATCTAACAAGCACGAGCCTCTTTATCTACAGTCTTATTTCAATAGCATGACCCGCCTGTCTAGTTTAGGGAAGTCTTGGTCTTGCTATTTATGAGTCGCCATTAATTGGTGCGCTTAATTTTTACTAACTATGACAACACATGTTAATCTCCATACCTCGTCCAATTCAACTTACTGATATATCAAGTGCATATTCATTTCTGTAAAATTTGGTTGCAATTAAACACTGCCGAAAATTAATTAATTGGTTGGTCAGGATTTTTCTTTTTTTCTTTTAATAGGAACACAACACACACAAATGCATTTCCAATGTCGGGTACTAAACTATCCAATGTAAGAGCTAAAACCCCAAATTTTAGAGGTAAAAAACCCAAAGGAGGGGCTGCATTAGGTTTTTTAATCCTCATTTTCCTCTTTTTACATTTTCCCCTATTTTCCCACTCGCATTGGAAATGCCCTTAAAGTCAGAATTCCTACATTTTGATGTTGATGCAAGAAATTAGTTTCATTTATGCTAATGTATAGAGAGTGATATAAAAAATGGTACCTCAAAATCTTTTATTTAAAAAAAAATATATATATATATATATACACACACACACATACTCCATAAAAAAAGTGTGTATATATATATATATATATAGACAGTGTGTGTATATACAGACTCCATAAAAAAAGAATATATACAGATAGACAGTATGTGTTTGTGTTGTGTTGTGTTGTGTTTCTATAGGATTCATTCCATGGACCAGCTGAAACCTGCTCTGCAAATTCTCTTACGCTTTAACGTTTCTTGAAAGAGCAGCGATCCTATACGGCGACTCCACTTCCGTTGTCTACAACACCACGACTTACACTTGGCTCGATACCTACCGCACACTTGGCTCGATACCTACCGCCGGTGCCTGAGAGTCTCCTCCGCCATCAAATGCCTCGGAATCCAGAGAGGCCACGTAGTTTCCGTGCTGGCCCCAAGCCAACCGAAACAGAGATAATCGAGTATTGCAATTTGCAGGGAGAGGTTGACACATTACATGGTTCCAAGGACTGTCGTTTTCATGGAAGAACTTCCGAAAAACGCCACTGGAAAGATTCTAAAGTCCGATCTTCGGAGAATTGCAAATAATATGGACTCCTTGCCTGCAGCAACAAGTCGAATATAATTATTTCCATATAATTCCAATCTTTACGAAATCAAGATTTCAATTGGGAAAATATATTCCCCCAATACTTTTTACTAAATGGACTACATTTTATTTGTATTAAAAATCTTTAACTTTAGTCTTTATAATATTATGCCCTTTAATATCCTTTGATTCACTATTTTGTGCGGTAACTCATTAATTTGATCTTCTTTTTTTTAATGATAAATTTCACTCAAAAAATTTTGATAATATATACTTCAAAATCATGAGAAAACATATTTTTTTACTTTTATATTTTTCCCTATTTTACTCATTTAAAATATTTATTGTTTCTTTTAATAGAATTTTTATAAGATAAATATCATTTTAAACAAGATGTAATAAATATTAAAGAATTACATATAAAACTATGACTTAAAAAAATAAAGGACTTAAATATGAAAATTTGTGAAGTTAAGGGATATTAGATGTAATTGATGTGTGGTGTAGTTAGTAAAATTTGTGGTATGAATATAAGCACCCATTTCAATTACAAATTGTCAGTCAAAATTCATTCGTACTGTGTGACCATTCGTAATCTTCTTGTAAAATTTGTTTATTTTTCTGATTACATTACATTAATAATGTTGTAAATTTCTATTTATTTTCCTTTCCTAAATCATTGTACAAATAAGGTCAAAGGTGGTTATATTGACACTACAACTTTTACTAAATACACCACAAGTTAATTGCATTGAAAGTCTTTAGTCTTTTAAAATTATAATATTTATGTCCATAATCTTTTGATTGCATTTCTCATCTTCAATTTTTAACCAGTTAGCAAATATTATATCTTTGACAAGAATTTTCTTTCAAAACATGTGTTAATATGGTGAAAATAATTTATTTTCTCGTCGCATTTTATATAAGAAGAAAAAAGAAAAATAATAATCAAAACAAAAATGTGACAAATTTTTTCTTTATTTAAAAGTTGGCTAATATAATTTTTGAAAAGTAATCATCAAAACCGACATAAATGGAATGTTAATAATAAAAATATGAGGTAAAAATATTTGTAATGTAATTTGAAAAATGACTATATAATAAGGACTACAATTTCAATTAAAATGTGGTGTAGATATAAAAATGTGTAATTTGAATATAATTAGCCTAAGGTCAATTAGCATGTTTAACTTGACTATATATTGATCTTACTCTAAGCCCCCGTCATTAGCATCCTAATATTTATTTATTTATTTATTATTATTATTATTATTTTACTAAGCATCCTAATTTTATTTCAACGTAAAACCAATTATATATACCACTTCTATACTGTGAAACCCGATTTTGAAATTGGGATGGAAGAAGGGACCATGCGGTGTGTATCGATACACGTTATATGGTTATATGACACTGCATATATGGTACTATACATATATGATTTTATATCATTTTTATGAAAGAAGGTGATCGGTGAATTGGAATAGAAGGAAATGATTTGCAAAAAATTTCTCTTTGGGGGTATACAAACGGATAGATAGCTAATCTATTTTATGTAACTATTGGTTAGGGTTTTAAGATAACCAAATCAAATCAAAAGTCAGCGACTTTCTAGAAAATAACCATTGGATTATTTTCTAATATTAAAACCAAAACATTCTGTCTCGGTGTTGTTTTTTTGAGTTACATGATTTTAATAGAAAGGGAGATTTGACAACTTTATTTTTTAAGTCTGGGAATTTGAATTGTAAAATCAAAATCAAACCCTTTAGTTTGGTTATGTTTGGTAACTTTTTTTGGAACGAAAACTATAACCAGACTATAATCAAATGATTATTAGTTTTAATAATTATAACCGTTCAAAAATTTAGAAAAAAATACTATGTTGGACCAAATCGCTCATTTTTTACTGGTTTAGTTGGTTATGGTTATTTTCTCCAACCCTATTTATAGGGCTTAGGCTCATAGGATCCACATGTCCTACAAAACTCGTTCTCACTCGTATCTACCCATTTTATTTCGGTTTGCCAGCCCTAAAAATTTGAGTGTCTTGCACGACAATATAAAGTGGTGCTTCTTTCACTTATATAAGAATTATATATTAAAAAAATAAATCACACCCCAATAATAATATTTCACACAAAAAATATCATATTTAAATATTTGTTGATCTTTTTGCAAACCATCAAAAAGAAAAGGTACAAGTAAAGCTCAAAAGCTTCTCTGAAACTTTTGAAAAATTCATTTTTCGTTAGCAATCAATTTTCTACAACCACCTCCTCATGCTTTCAACATCTCCATATTGAAACATAATTGAAATAGAAAAATCAAATGATATGATTAAAATAAAATGATGTTTGAAATTTTCTTTTCCTAGCCTTTGGAAAGAAAAAGTCCAATGATATCATTGGGTCTTTTCTTTTTTTTTTTTTTGGGATCTACAAATGATTTAGTTTTGGGGGCAAAAAAGTTCCAAACCTTTGTAAAAAGTAATAATTTCCTCACTAACCTTTTTTTCAAGGCTGTGATTCCTCAACCTTTCAAAAATATATAAAAAGGTCCCTATGAACAATTCCCTTCCATTTTCACTATTCACTTTTCTTAAAAGACAATATTACCCTTTCTTTAAGGGTAAATTTCATATATCGTCCCTAACATTTACACTTTGTAACTATGCAAATGGAAGTGTGATTTAAACTAGAGACTTCCAGTCTGAAACAAAAAGTGAGTATTTAACCAATATTATTTGAACTATAACTTTTGTTGTTTTTAATTAAAATTAAAATTTGTCTTTCTATAAGACAAAGAAAAAAAGAGAGAAAAATGCACAATCCAACTAAAAGAACGAAACCCCGGAGACTACGTCCCTTATTCGGGCTGAGACACCAAAGGCTGCAAATCATCTTCTAGTGACCCAAATAAAGGGATAAATGATAGCTGGTCCTTTTCTTGAGAAGAAACAACGTTTTCCAATTGGATATCTTTGATCATCCAAGGGTTTGATCATGAAAGAACCTTGATTTTGTTGAAAGTGTTTCACCATTAGTGCTTCAACCATCATTAGTGCTTCAAAGTATTTTCTGTGCTATTTACATAGCATCAATTGATTACAACTTTATAAAACAAAGAAAAATTCTATTTGAGATAAATGAGTAGATAAAATAGTGATAAAATAGAGATGTGACCCATGTGATAATTATTGATGAAAAATGATGGGATGTGTTGAAAAATAAGTTGATGCCATGTGTCAATTTTGTTTAAATTTTTATATATTATTTTATTCAAGTAGCACAACTCTAAAACAAAATACACGAGTTTCAGTTAAAAAAGATTTTTTAAAGACACTTGAATTTAAAGACACTTGAATTCGCGCTTTGAGCTATAATTAATTAGTATGTAGGTCCTACTTCCCCAATGCCATCTTTTGTTGAAGTGATGGATCTGTCACATCAATATCATGTGAATAAGAGGTGACACGTTATGCAAGTGTCACGTATCTATTCATAACTAATTATAATAGATTTTGCCTACATCTATCGCCAATTAACGGAAAAACCTTTGGTCATTTCAAACGTAAGCTTTGTACGCCCATGAGGTTATCAAGGCATTCGTGAGTTATGACACACCCACGAGAGCATCTTTTTCAAATAATAGAAATAAAATAAAATACATGAAAAAAGAAAACCTAAGTTAAGCAAAAGAAAACTAGACAAGTGGTTGTTTACTTATTTTTATCAATGCGTGTCAAATTAGTAGACAATAAATAATTATCAGCAACAAATTTAATAGAAAATTGACGACTACTTTATTACTAAATAAAGAGAAGCATAAGGGCGTGAGCCGACACAAGAGGCATAGAAATAAAGGATCAATTTTTGTGCATTCTTGGCCACGTTTAGTTGTAGAGAAAGAGAAGTATCTCTTCTGATCAAGACCACTAAGAAGCAGGCACATGAATCTGAAGAAAAAATTAATGGTTCTACAACGAATTGAAAGGACTAGTCTTTGAAGATGATGTCATTTACATGTGCAGATTTTTTTCCTTGGAAATGTACAATTTCATAAATGTCACACATTAATATTTTGCAGTAACAATTTACTCTCTCCGTTCATCCTTTTTTAGTTGTCCAAAATATATAAGTTTATTTCTAATAACAGTTAATTATATTCACCCAGAAGTTTTTATTTGGCAAACCACATTTTCATTGCACTAGAAGTGTTTAATCTTGGTTTATTATAATGTGTCTCAGTGATATAATGCTTTAAAATCAGGAATAAATTTTATAAAATTCTTATTTATTGTTGTTTATTTATTTAAGCATGACAAAAATATATATACCAAAATTTTTTTTTTTGAAAAGAATATGCCACAATAATGGAAAGTAAAGAATAGAAAAACAAAAAAGGTTAAGCATTTTAATTAAAATAACAATTAAACGTTGAAAATCTTTATTATGATGCACAAAACAATTACTCTTGTGTAAGTATAATTATCCTTTCTAATTTTTTTCTTCAGGGGAATTATTCTTTCTATCTTTCTTCTTCTTCTTCTCCTCCTCCTCCTCCTCCTCCTCCTCCTCCTTTTAAGTGGGAATTATATATCTTTTCTAATTTGAGGAGCTGTTAATTGTCCTTTTATCAAAATAATAACCTTGTTATTTAATATATATATAATATGCTTAATAGTAATAAAAATTATGTTTATTAAGTATAAGGCTATATTGGAAAAATCATTTGTAGAATTTTTTTCCAATAAATTTTTAGTCTTTGTGAGAAAATAAAAATGTCTATATAATTGGATCTGCCAGAGGATTTTAAACAATAATAATAGATGCACATTTATTTAAAAGACATATATTACTATAGGAAAAAAGTAATTGCATTATCACAATGTCTAGGCACTAGTATATACTGATTGTTATACTCCATCCATTCCATTTATTTAGTCATTTTACTTTTTACACAATAATTAAGAAAAGTAATGGGAAATAAAATTTTACCAAAAAAAAAAAAAGACACCCTTATATTTAATTAGAGATGTAAAATTTAATATTTGCCATGTTCTAAAAAATTATTTTACACTTTCAAGATTAAACATGAGTATAGTTGTAAATGAACGTACAAAATAGTGACAAGTGTAGAAACAAGACCATATGAATGGGTCAAACAAAAAAGGAAACATTGAGTAACAACTCTTTGGAACTTCTTTTTTCACTTAATTTTTTCGACAAATCAAACTAACTAATACCAACAACATTTATAATAATTATTCTTCATTTCTCTATAATCTCTTTTCACTTTTTCAGTGCACATTTTAAACATAAATCTAATTCCAATAAAATAGCTAAAAAATCAGCCTCAAAGAACAATTTCTAAGTAAATGGGACAGAGTGAGTATTGGGCTCCACAAGGAGCTTGACAATATGCTAGATAGTAATGAAGGGGAGAAAGTGTAGGATTAAGAGTCCTTCGATACATATAATTAGTTTACGTTTCAATACGACCCGCATCGAACTCCTTAATAATCCTTATGGAGCATCACAATGAGTTCTATATATCAGTTTCACAATATTTCCAAGTAAAAATTTTTCTCTAATTTGGACAGCATGAACCCACCACCACCAAATTGTAGTACTAGTAACTTTCATAACAAAATCCAACCAATTTTAGTAATACAATAATAAATCTCAACCTCCTAGACTCCGACAATTTATGGAAAAGGCAAGACCATAAGTCATGACATTTATTTCATTAAAGTTAATTAATATATGCAGTTAGGTTCAGCGCATGTGGTCGGCTTCAATAGTTTCAATGCAAAACTAAAAACAAATTGAATTAATACGAAATAGGAGTAAATTTCTTCACCTAGAATTAAACAATTGAATTCATAATAATGACAAAATGGTACCAAATTATTCTTTTCGATGCTTTCTATATTAAGAAGGGTAATTGGTGCAGGTCTCTACCCTTAATAATAAATATTATTGTGCAATTAGTCACTGTTTTTCTTTTTCTTTTTTTGGATGTTTTCATCTTCATCTTCTTCTTCATATTTGCAAATTTCATCATTCACATCCATTTATGTTAAATTTCCCTAGTTTTAGAAGTGTACTTCTGTCCACATAAAGTTCAGAATTAAGAATAAATGCAAAAAAATAGTTAGCGTTGAAAAACAAAAAATTAATTACCATCATAAAAAACTAAAAATAACTTTTTTCTAAATTAATGCTAAATTATTCAAAACATTATCTACAATTCTTTTTAATTTTTAAGTGAATGGACACAGATGCCCTTTGCAAAGATGGAGAAAGTTAATACAAATGGATGTTAAGGATGAAATTTGCCGAAGAAAAATTAAGATGAAAGTGCCAAAAAAATAAAGGAAGGGACCAACCGCACAATGATGTCCATATGTACGGATCTTCAATGCCAATTACCCTATCAAGAAAACAATTTTTCTACAAAATCGAAGTTGATTCTGTTAATGTGCCCGCGTGTAGAGTTGACATTATCTTGTTTATTTATTAAATTCAAAGTACACTGATGAGGTCTATTACACATGTCAAATGCCAACTCTACACACGGGTACATTAACAAACCAACTTCGGTTTTGTAGAAAAATTGATCAAGAAAAAGGATCATAACAGTAACAAACAAGCTAGATTGATCAAACTTTGGTTTGATTCTGATGGTCATAGCGTAGCATATTCTAGCTCTACTTGCAATATGGAATATAATTAATTGGTCATCTAAATTTATTAAATTAAATTAATGGGACCCCTCTCCCTGCAATAAATGGGGTAGTGAAAATTTTATTATAATAGAGAGAAAATAAATGCAGTAGCCCCCACAAAAAATAAATAAAAAAATAAATAAATAAATGTAGTAGCAGTATCTATCTATACTAAAGGAACATTTAATGTCATTGATGATACCTTATAAATTCTACAGCAAATTGCAACCTAATCAAGTACATGTGTGAAGTGTCATCTTGATTTTTTTTCATGAAGTGTCATCTTTATTATTTACTGCCATTAATTGGAAATACTTGTACTACCTAACCCTTCCTAGTTTTCTATTTCTATCTTAAAAATCCTACTCCCTCGTTTCCAGAAAAATTATTCACTCTGTCCCACTAAGCCACTAAAATAGACAAGTTCTTTTTTCTCTAAGATTAAAGAAAACTCAATTAATATTATTAAAAATATAAAATTTAAAAACATTTTACTAATATACTATTTAATTTATTACTCCTACTTATTTCACTTTAAAAGGTTTTTTTTTTTTTGATAATCATACACATTGAAGAGGGACATAATAGTGAACTAATATTTCAACTACCTATCAACAAAAAAAAGTGACCTATAATTTGGGACGGACAGAAAAGGAATACAAGCCTATGTTAGTGGAACGGAGGGAGTAGTTCACTATTTTTTTTTCATCCATCACAAATCATAGTTCACTTTACCGTTCATTTTTTAATTTTCTCATATGCCTCTATTTTTTACTACAATTTATGGATCATAAGGTTGTGGATGATGACTCGAACCCGAGTCAAATAACACGGTATGGGTGTCTACTATTAGGACAAACTCTTATTCCATATGTATCTTCGTATACTGTTTTCGTGTCTCAAGAAGATAGTCCACTTATCATATTGAGTACATCTTTAATTTTTCATTTTCATATATATATATATGAGAAGTATATCCAAACAATTAGTGAGAAGGGTAAAGGGTATATATGAAAAAAATACACGTAAAATTAGTGTTTTAACTATATATTAACTATTGTTTCTTAATTTGTGTAAAAATAACTATCAGACTATCTTAGTAGGATTTAATGAGTATTTAAGATGCATTGTTATTAACAAATAAGAAAATTAAATTAGAATAATAAATAAAAAGAGACTCGTAAAGAAAATTGATCTTAATGATCAATATGTGAGTTGTCCACTAATCTCTCACCGCATACGTATCTGGCGGAATAATCTCACAAGACGTATGGCGGAAGATGAGAACTATACTTTTCCTACAACATCACGTTTTTAAACATTGTGAAATACTCTTTACCGGACAAAGCAGGTAATAATAATATGAAAATGAAATTATGGATACAAGGGGGTGGGAATCAGTTAGTAACTAGTTTGGTGTGTATACTCCTCTTTCTTCGTCCTTTTGGAATAGAATAATAACTCCTTAAATTTCTACCCAGTACTAGTGCTGTGGTATAGCGGTTCAACTCCAAAATTAATTAACAAATATTTTATTTGAAGCCTGAATTTAGTTCTGAAATGTTTTGATTCAAAATTTCCTGTAAGTTTTCATAAAATTTTCATAGTTATAGAACCCAAGTTCCAAATATTTTGCCATGAAGAATTCGTACGTCCAAAATGTGACATAGAGTTTCTATTCTTGAGAGATTTTTCGATACTCATTATTTGATCAAATTTGGGGAAATTATAATTAAGAGAGAGGTGGAATGTATATTGAAAATGTAAAAAAATTTAGATCGGAAGAGCGTCGTGTAATTGAACAATTGTCAAATCAATAATACAAGAAATTATAAATTGAGAAAATAATGATTATCAAACAAACAATGAGCCGTGTTTGACACGAAAACCACCAACATGACTTGTACAACCTCATTGCGTCCACATTCAATACATTTAGCCCTTCTATTATTTTACCAAGCACTAGTGTATGATGATTTTTGAGAAGTAACTTTAAACATATTAATTTGGCACCCCGACTTGTCTTCTCAAAGCTAGATCTTGGACAAAAGAGTATCCAAGCTCAGAAAAATAAAAAAGAAAATTGTTAGTCAGCAGTATTTTACTAGTACCGAGTTTGATATTTTGAAGCGTTAGATTTAGGTTCAAAATTATTTATTAAAATAATATATGGTTGAAAATGAGTTTGAGGAAACGGGCTCCAATGTAAGCATTGATCATACAAGTTTATATATATTGAGCTAGGTAGGAAGAAACCACACTCAAAACAAAAGAAAAATTCCAAGCATGTATCCGCTCAAGCTAAGAGGTACAAATCCATGGCTTCTTTGTGTGCTCTTCCGATCTTGAAAAACCAGCTCCTTTATCATGGAAAAGTACCTGGCTGCCAAATGAGTTCAAATATGAAAAGAAATACACCGTGCCCTCACCGTCATCCCTGTCAATTTCCAGCTCTTTAACCAGTTTGGAGTTTGTAGAAACTCAACTGATCAAAGAAAAATTAAGGGAAAGATCCTCTGCAAATTCATGCCCTTTAACTCCTCTGAACTTCTTAGAAAGATCTGCCATTGTTTATGGAGATTGCCCCTCTATTGTTTACAATAGTACTAGTTACACGTGGTCTGAAACGCATACCAGATGCCTCCGTTTGGCTTCTTCCATCAAAGCTTTGGGGATCAAACGGGGCGATGTGGTATCTGTGGTTGCACCAAATGTGCCCGCCATGTGTGAGCTCCATTTTGCGGTTCCAATGTCCGGTGCTATCCTTAACACAATCAATCTTCGACTTGATGCGCGAAGCGTCTCTCTTTTGCTTCAACATAGCGAGTCGAAGCTTGTTTTCGTCGACTATCAATCGAGATCTCTTGTTCTTGAAGCAATGTCCATGTTTCCTCATAGTTCCAAACGTCCAATTTTGGTCCTAATCCTTGATGATTATGATCACGGGAATCTGAATGGATCATTAAATGACCAGATTTTGTACGAGAAAATGGTGGAAGATGGTGATCCAGAATTTGATTGGATTCGTCCACAAAGTGAATGGGAGACTCTAACGCTGAATTACACCTCAGGCACCACTTCTTCTCCCAAAGGGGTGATGCAAAGCCACCGGGGAGCATTCCTAATGGCAGTCGATTCGTTGCTCGACTGGTCCGTCCCTAAACAGCCAGTATACTTGTGGACGCTTCCGATGTTCCACGCAAACGGGTGGAGCTATGCCTGGGGCATGGCGGCCGTAGGTGGCACTAATGTGTGTCTTCGCCGAGTCGACGCAGAGTCTATCTATGAAGCAATAGAAAGACACAACGTGACACATATGTGTGGTGCACCGGTTGTGCTGACTATGTTAACCAACTATTCTGGAAGCAAAAGACTCGACTCTCCGGTCCATATAATGACGGCCGGGGCACCACCTCCTGCGGCCGTGCTCAGCCAGGCCGAATCGTTGGGCTTTGTAATTAGTCATGGCTATGGACTAACGGAGACTGGCGGGCTAGTGGTGACATGTGCGTGGAAACGAGAGTGGGATGAGTTGCCGGCTCAGGAACGGGCTCGGCTAAAGGCTAGACAAGGTGTGAGTAGTATAGTATTTTCTGAAGTCGATGTGGTTGAGCCTGGGTCGGGGAAAAGCGTTAAACGAGATGGTTCCACTATGGGAGAGATCGTTTTACGTGGGGGAAGCGTAATGCTCGGGTACCTTAAAGACCCCGAAGGGACATCGAAATGCATGAAAAATGGGTGGTTTTACTCGGGGGATATCGGAGTGATGCACCCTGATGGGTACTTACAGGTCAAGGATCGATCTAAGGATATAATTATAACCGGTGGTGAGAATTTGAGCAGTGTGGAGGTGGAGTCCGTCTTGTATTCGCATCCGGCAGTGAATGAGGTTGCCGTGGTGGCAAGGCCGGACAAGTTTTGGGGCGAGACACCTTGTGCTTTTGTGAGTTTGAAGGAACAAGTGAAAGAATCACCGACTGAGAAAGAGATACGAGAGTTTTGCAAGGCAAGGTTACCACTTTACATGGTTCCTCGAATGGTCGTGTTCAAGAAAGAACTTCCCAAAACATCGACCGGTAAGATCCAAAAGTTCTTGCTTAGGGAAATGGCTAAGGATCTGTGTTGATCCAAATTAGTAATGGTAATCGAATTTTATGTAATATAAGTTTCAGTTGGAATTATGTGATGTTGATGTGAATGATGTGTTAATTGCACCATAAAAATGGACATCGCAAGTTGCGCGACATATGAGATTACTACTAATTAAGAACGTCAAGTTACGTTGTACTTGTAATCATATGTATAAATGGTCGAGCTCACATTTAATGCTAATATCTTATAATAGTCAATTTTGTTGGTCGAGTACAACATTAGACAAAGGATGGTGTCTAAATTTTGTGGAGTACTCATGTCAAGCATGATATCAAGAAAACAAGGCTCAATAATTTCAGGCATACCCACAAGTGATCATTGTGATGTATGTATTCACTTGGAACAAAATAAGCAAAAATCAGGTAGACTATTTTTATAAGGAACCATCTCAGGGTTTTTCTATGGTGTCCTAAGGACACCATTAAATAGAGTCCAAAGGCTTATCTGGCATGCCCAGTCAACAAACAATGCCCCCCAATACGTCCAAAATTCCCCCAATTTCAGAGGTCCCACCACAAAAATTCAAAACCCCACAAAAAGAGCCCCCAATTTCCCAATTCTCAATCTGACAATTTCCAGTCTCTCTCTCCTTACAAACCCGAACCCTCCCCCGCCCACCACCCCACTGCCGCACTACCACCCCACAGCCGCACATCACCACCCCACTGCTAAACCACCGCCCATCACTTCTTTCCACCTCTTAGACTTTTT
>CAVNYN010213410.1:0-77368 GCA_963692815.1 Nyctanthes arbor-tristis
GTATATGTGTTAAAGAATATTGACATTACATTTAAAAAATTCTCCAATACAATAATGTCAATATCGTATATTTGTTAAATTATTATTAGAGATTTTGAAAAACAAGAAGAGAAATATATTGACTGAATAAATTAATATTTGACATTTTCATGACATTTTCTATGACAATGATATTATTTAATATGTCAAATCATCACTTTTTTGCTAACAATCATATTATTCTAAGACTATGACGATATTGGATCAAAGTCAAGGTAGAATGTTTTAGGTATATATATGTCAAATAATATTGACATTACATTTAAAAAATCCTCTAATGCAACAATGTCAACAATGTATATTTGTCAATTTATTATTATAGATTTTGAAAAAAGAAAGAGAGAGAAATTTTTTGATTGGATAAATTAGTGCTTGACATTATTGATAATGTCAAGCATTTAATTTACCAAATAAGTATTTTTTTACCAATTGTCAATTTATTTCATGACTATAACTATGAGAGCATATCCAACGCAAAATCAATGTATAATGTCTTAGGTGTATATGTGTCAAAGAATATTGATATTACATTTAAAAAATCCCCCAATGCAATAATGTCAATATTATATATTTGTCAAGTTATTATTAGGGATTTTGAAAAAAGAAAGAGAGAAAATTTTTTAATTGGATAAATTAATACTTGATATTGGTATCGTGAATGTTATCAATGTCAAATATTTAATGTGCTAAATAAATATTTTTTTATTAATTATCAATTTATTTTATGACTATAATTATATATTAGAGATGCTCTTAAGGCCATGGTGCGCAAATACTGATGCAATAAATGTCGCTAGCACGACGCGTTATTGGGCACCCGTGCTGTCTTAAAATCATAATGGCATTCAATGTGGTTTTGATGTCTTAAAAGTAAGGCTCATCAAGTGTTGATCGAAAGCAATCAAGGAAGCCAATGGGCGATAGCCGATAAGTGTAGCTTTTCATGGTATGGAATCTTCTTAAAGCTTATGCATTAAAAGGGTCAAATGGAGACAAATAAAGGGTACTACAACGTACATACTACAGACTAGTTAGTCATGATACTATTCGGATGACATCATTTGTTAATGTTGAGGCGAGTCTTGCATACCCGAACACAACTGATATCCATCAATGGGGGTTAATTATTTATTTAATTGATTCATTTAGGAAATGATCCCAACACATAGCTTAATGGGATACCATCTAACTATCTAGTGCTTGAAAATTTTTACACCACTAATTGGAAAGGGAAAATAATAATGCTATAGATACGTAAGCTCTGCAAATAATGGTGACAAATAATGATAGAACACTCAATATTGCTATCCACTTGGTTCAGGAACTAGGGTTGTAGAGGGTCTTGTTATATCCTGCTTTCTTTGGCCGGAGGAAACGATAAATAAATAAATAAATAAATAAATAGACCCCCCACCCCCTCCCAAAAAAAAAAAAAACATGTGGCAAGTACGATTTCATCTTAACCAATTCTTTTCCTTGTTTTGATCTTTAAAATCACCTAATAAACACACAACATAACAAAGTGATCACAGAGAGAAAAAGTTGTTTTCAAGATTTTTATAATTACCTCGCGCTGTAGTTATCCAGCAAAGAAGCCAAAGTATATTAAACCAGTTAATTTTGCTTGTTTCTTCACTCCTAATGTTTCCAATCTGTAAGTTCAAAATGGTGAGAGATTATGGTAGTCTATTTGGTTGTTTTCATCATTGTTTATTTGTTTTATTATTTTGTTAGATATTTCACGCATCCCTTCTCAACACACTAAATAGAACCAAAAAGGAAACTGAGGGAAAAAAATGTCAGTATTTCAGGAAAACTCACACATGAGTTTTGGGACTCAAATTCTAACAAACTGGGGCCTCTAAATCTATATGGGAATTCTTGATTGATTAGAAGTATCGAGTTCAGTATTTCTAGCGTACTGAATTTTTCTTTTCCGAAACGAGGTGAGATTCTACTGGTGCTACTAGTCAACTTTTGGTTTCCTGTCTCTAACATGGATGGATAGACAATTAAACACTTGGTTACTAATCGTCATTTTTTTTTGGGTTAATTAATTATCACTTTACCTTTGCACAATGCCGAACACAGTTATCTGTGGTGGGAGCCCAATTCATCTCATGGGAGCTTTCTTCAAAAATACGACGTTTCATTTTTTGCCTATCATATTCCTAGAGATTACTCTCTGCATCCTTTAACTCCAAAGAATGGTAGCTCGTATAAGGTGGCAGATCTCTTAACGGCTTCGGGGGAATGGGAATACAGTAAAAATTGATGCGATGTTTTTCCCACCAGATCGTGACTATATTTACGCCTTACCCAGTGGTGGACATAATGTACAAGATAAACAAATATGGCACTATGAGAAATCTGGTGTGTACTCCGTTAAAAGTGGATACAAGCTCTTAACTAGAGTGGACACAATGAGTGATGCTACCAGCTCTTCGCAACTTTTCTGGTGGAATAAACTGTGGAAATTGAATCTGCCACCTAAGGTAAAACTATTCATTTGGAAGGTATTCCATGACGCTATCCCTACCATGGCTAATATGTTGCGGCGGATATTCGAACAAGTGGGGCTTGTATTAATTGTGGCTACTTCGAGAATTCTTGCCATGTATTTATTAACTGCTCTTATGCTAAACAGGTCTAGAACAATCTGAGCTTATGGGAAAATCTAACCATATATAAAGACAGCTCGTGTATGAAGAATGTCTTATTTAATGCTATTTATATTTTGGAGGCCGATGAACTACATATTTTCAGCACTGCATTGTGGTTTATTTGGTTTAATCGAAACCAAAAGTTGTACTCTTCAATTTATCGAAGCCCACAAACCATTGCTACTTCTATCTTGAATTTTGTGGAAAGGTACAGTAGGAGAAGGCAGCTACGAATCTCAATACCTGTGGAGACGGAAATCAGATGGGAAAAACCACAATGTGGCCGCCTCAAACTCAATGTCGATGCTCCATTACATGAAGGAAATGAATGGTTTACCAAAGGTGCTGTTATCCGCAATGATCAAGGTATACATGTGGCTTCTTGTGCTTGGAAATTTTTTGGAAAGCCTTCTGTGGAATTGGCTGAAGGTATTGCCCTCTTGAAAGGTCTGAAATATGGCCACGAGTTAAACCTCAAAATTCACGTTGCCGAAACCGATTCCCAACTCTTACGTCAAGCTTGAGTCACCTCTCGGAGTTTCACCCTTTTTTAGCCACATATAGGGAAATTACACCTATGTTAGCATTAATGGATTGTGGCTCGTGTAATTACATTCGTCGATCGGCGTATACGGTTGCCCACATCATTGCTATTAGATCTCTAGCCTTTGATATTTTTTGCAACTGGTATGATTGTAGCCCCATTTTCCTGTGCTTGGCAATGGGGAATGATCTTATTGAATAAAGGCAATGATACTTCCCTTTCCAAAAAAAAAAGATTGTCTTTCCTAAAATAGTGGGAAGTCAAGATTAATTATTTGGTCAAAATGATACAATTCAACAAATTGCTTCTAGTACGACAAAATTGTCTTTACTAAATATATAAAATAATGGAAAGTCAAGGTTAATTGTTTGGTCAAAATGTTACGATTCAAATTGCGTATGGTAGGACAAAATTGTCTTTCAATTAGACTTGCATTTCAACTAGTAAGTGCCGTTTTAACACTATACTAGATTTTTTTCACTTGTGCGTTATATAAATAGAGTTAGAGTGTACATTCATATTAAATTTGATGTGTGAGTGTGGACATCATGTCATAAATAAAGTACAATACACTAGCTGCATTGTATAAAATTACGAAATGATATGCGAATTACAAATCATCATGGGATATTTGTAGTAAAATACTTGAGTCTATAATTATGGTCTCCTCCAAACACGTCGTGCAAGTTCACACATCCAACCTATATAAAATTGTAATAATTAGCAATCAAGTAATCAGATCACAATCAACTATTATAACTATAAGTCTAGCCTCTCACTCGTGCGTTGTACGGAAAGACTAATTCCAAAAAAATTCAATAATAATGAATAATAAACTATTAAACTCATACGTGTCATCAGATTTGCATAACAAAATCAATAAATATACATTTTTGATTTAGTATTTGACAAGTTCAATTAATATTTTATTAATAATATATTAATGGTTATTCGCTTATGTACTAGATTAATATTTTACTATATTTTACTTTTAAATCATCTAATTTATTTAATATTATTAGTTAACAATAATATGTATTGGGCATGCACATACCTGTATTCTCTCGATACTCGTTGAGATAAAAATTTTCATACACATAAGAAAGTATTCTTCCGACGTACTCTTTTTATGAGTAAAATTCAAATTTGATAGTTATAATTAAAGTATTAAATAGGGATAAATTTGTAAAGAAATGCAAGTTAAACTTTTTAATATAAACACAAGACCATATATGTGGGGCATTCTAAAAAGGAAAATAAACCAAATAATCGGGATGGAGGTAGTAATTTTTTTGCGCGGTTCCTTTTCTTCTTATAGATTTCATGTCTCTTTGTTCACAAAGTTTTCGTTAAAATTCATTCTTATCTTCGTTAAATTAAAATATCGATGTATGAATCTAAGACTAATTAAGAATCAATTAGTAATCAACCCGTACGTTACATGGGGAGGTAAATTCCCAATGTTTCATACTAAAAAAAATCATTACATAAATTGCAAAAAAAAAAAACGCATGGTTACAAATTAAATCAAATGAAATAATAACATGAATTCAATTGATATTTTATAGGTTTCACATCTATGGAGAAAAATGACATTTTTTTTGCATCATCTACATATATATATATATATATATATATATATTAATATAGTTACCGGTTTATGACTCGATTAATGCTTCACTATATTTTACATTTATATCATCTAACTTTTTTAATATTATTAGTTAACAATATAATAATATGTATCGGGTATGTACATACCCGTATTAACTCGATACTTGTTCACATAAAAATTTTCATACCCATAAAAAATTACCGTCCTGACATATCATTTTAACCTGATAATACATGTTTCCTCGTATACATTTTTAACTGGGTGATAATTCATTTTATTTTATACAAATACCCATAATACCACATTGCTATTTTAGTCTATCAAATAATAAATATAATCCTTAATAAAAAGCATGATTTTATAATGACAATTGTTAGAGGCGTAATAAATATAATTATAAAACAAAATCCAATACTGTATTGTGGATTTTAGAATATGAGTAATTTTAAGTAGAACTGAGTTATAATCAAAGAAAAAAATTTGAGGATTTCCATAGAAACATATAAGGGAAAGAAATATGTTAGTTAAAGAAGTATTAAATATAATGCAAGACAAATCGACTATAAAGATTAGATCGGAAGAGCACACGTCTAGAAGGGATAAAGATTTTACACATTATAATTTATTCATTTCGTAAATATGAGCAAAAAAACAAAGCTTGATTTTTATAGGAATTCTTGAGTCTCGAGAACATAAATTTAAAGATAGCAATATAAAATTATGTTCTTCTTCTCAATTGTGCTAATCAATATTAGAGGAAGTTAATTAATGTTCAAATAAAAGAGAAAGACAAATATTCACATTCATGTTTATTCAAGAATCCAACCGGATTGGGGAATTCATTTTGTCAATTATACTTGTCGTATAAAATTATAATATTAATTAAATTAATTCCTTATGTCTTCCATAAATGCAATTTTGTAGGTTTATGAATTTAAAGATGCTGCAGACAAAATAACTTAAGACATTGTAAAAAACGACTTATTAATTAGGGTATTAGCTTATAGTAATTTAATTTTGTACAAAGTAAAGGAAATTTTTATTTTCAATTCTTATAGTTTTTTTTATTAATTATAATAGATTGATTAGAGTTTATGTAGTGCACATGGGGGAGGAAGATAGGAGCGGAAAACCTTTATCATTGTTAAGAGTGTTATGGTTATTTGTGTTATTTTAATTTTGAACATTTTTGTATATTTGAAAAATTAGTGAGATTAATAAAAAGCGTAGTATCAACATAATTAACCTTCAAGTATATATGTGATTAATAACAATATTTTCTTTAAGTGAAAATACTTGAGAATAGTAATATATAAATGGAAATTTTTAACAAATAAAATAGTTAGTATAATGGTTCAAATGCTACTCTTAACATGTAGGTTATGAATTCAATCATTCACTATTATATTTGTAATAATTTTTTTATAAAAGCGATAGTTAGTTGGTATGATATTATAAACAATTGTGCTAGATAGAGCTTTAGGCGGGAAACACTTTCTAATTGTGCGAGACATTTTACTCCCCGATAAGCCTCTTGCCAACTACTCATTGCTTTTTTGGATTTTGCAAGAAAGTCGTTAAACTTTGTGGCTTCTTTCAACTTTTAAGCTTATTTTTCTTCTCTTTCTGATAAACGACATTTTTTTGGTGCCCAAACATATTATATATGGGTCTTAAAACAAAGGTCTCAAAGTAAACTTCAGTACGGGTTAATAAGTAAAAGCTAACGATAAATACATTGTTCATCAAACTGATCTAAAGATTAAAAGTGATGTTTTGACTATCTTTTTTCGTATTTTTCACCATAACCCAAAATTTTCAAATTTGTTCATTTAAGTCTTAGATAATATTCAAACTTTTTTAAAACCTAATTCAATATGGTTTCGAGTTTATTGTCAATTAAAATTAAATAATAGATACCTTATTTCCTAACTAATTTATCTCTTTTAAATGTTATAATTTTCGATAAATACAATATACAATACAAAATATAAAATATAGTTAACAGTTTGTTGAAGAAGAACAAGAAGAAGAAAAGGAGGAACTTTAGTATTTTTCTTGGAGGGTTTATTTCTCTTTTTTTCCAACCTGTTCATTTGTTTTTTGTGTTTCTATCTAACATTTTCGAGTTATTTTTGTTCTTTTGATAACTATGATATTTTTGAAATAAATATATGTAATGTAATATAAAAAAATATGTAATATGGGCATCAAATTGAAGTTCATAAGATAATTTCTAATTTAATATATACACATAATAACGACTAAGAATGTGATTGTCCTTCCAAACAATATATATATATAGTTACATTGGCACCACCTATTTTAGTAAATATACTACACTCTAGTTGTATTCAATATCCTTCATGTTTTCATGTTTTTAGATTAAGACATTAAATTTTTCTTCATCATATTTTCATGCTTAATTCAATTGATTATCACATCTTATATTTAACAATGATTTTCTTCTAAAAATTTAAATGCGAAGACCATTTAAATCTTTTAAATAAAACCCAAAAAAAAAAGAATTTGTAGAAGTAAAATTATATATTTTCTTATGATTTTTAAGTTATACAAATGAAAATTTTGAATAATAACCATTATTAGGAAGCAATATATAAAAGTAGTAAAATGGTTAAAAAATGCATTAAGATTTTTCAGTACACAAATTTCACAAGTTATAAAGATTAATGACCTTCAACGTAATAAAAATTTGGTGAAATAAAAAAGTGTGGTGTGAATATATTTTTCCCAACAAAATAAGAACGAAGAATAAATTGTAAATGAATTATCCGTCGTATCACCTCCAAGAATTAAGGTAAAAAATTTAAAATCAATAAATTATTTACTATGTGGTGGAGTCAAGAGTGGACAAAAAAGGGCAACCGAGTTAACCAAACCCAAAAAACTGAAACCATTCGAGTTTTCTGGGAAAAAATGAAACCGAAACTAAAATTGAAAATCAAATAATTTTTTCAGTTTTCAGTCTAAAACCAAAAACCAAACCGAAAACCATTGACTTATAGCAGAACTTGTGGGGATGTATTTAATTAAGACTCTTAAAGACTTCTTAAAAGTCATGGTGTATTTAATTGAGACTTCTGTAAAGTCTAAGGGAGTGTCCTTAACATGGAATTTGATGAAATTTTTGAGCTATATGGATTCTTATGGAATTCATGAATTTTAATAGAATTCTACAGAATCTTATAGATTCTATAGAATTATATACCAGAGATTTATGTGGATTTTTAATGAAATTTGTAGGATTTAAGGAGGTGTCTCCACAAATTTTGATCAATAGAATTTCATATCATTTGAAATATTCTTTCGATAGATTTGTTTTATTACAAAATCTATGAGATGAATAAATTTTGGTGTACAAGAAAATAATAAAAATACCAACTAATATTGCCTTTTGTTCACGTAACATTTTTTTCTTTTGTTTTCACTTTTTTTTTTTTTTGGGGAAGAGTTCAAGTAACCATTTTTAAAAGCATTTAAAAAATTATTACTTATATCATGTTATTATCTCTGAATTTTTTGACGAGGTTGTCTCTGAATTTAAACGTTTAGCAACATTTTTCTTTTATCTTTTTTTATTTTTACACAAGTTGGATGTGAATTTCAAAAAAAAAATGTATATAACTTCCTACTCAATGATTAAAAAAAAAAAGAAAAAATAAAAATATTCAAACTACTCATTAAAAAAATAAACATTTTAACCTTGTCTTTCTTTAAAATAAAATAAAGGAAAAATCCATAGCTTTGAAAACTAAAACGGACAAATATAATAAAATCTCATTATACTTTCTACACGAATATGTTATGAAATCACACTGTAATTTGTTAATACTATCATTTTCAACATTCATTTATTTCGCACAGTCATTTGGATTAATTACTAAAAATTATAAAATTATTTTGAATTTTAATATCATATTATAGTAATTTCTCATCTGGTTCACTTACAATTTCTTTTCATATAAATTGATTACAATTTGATTTTTTAAAAATTACAATGTAGGAAAAATAAGCGTTATTGTGAGAATATATTATTTTAGATACTGACCATTTATTTTGTATACATTCGTGAATATGAATAATTGTTTAAAAACTATAATTATAAGAAAAATTGAATTTTGATAATTTATAACTATAAATTCTTATTAATTATCTGGATTTAAAAAGAAATTAAAATCCATGAGAATCCGAAGGTAGGAGGCTGGATTTTGGTAGGAATTATGTAACTGTATTTTTAAGCCTAGAATCTATAGAATTCTATCGAAATCCACCATTTAATGAAATCTACGAGAATCTGTAAAAAATTGAGGACACTAGAATTTTATAGAATCTATAGAGTTCCAAATCGAGGATACCTAACTTTTGTGGAATCTACAAAATTCTAAATTGAGGACATCTAGAAAAATGTCATGATGTATTCAAATTGTACAAGACTATTTATGTCATATCCCCGCTATTTTATCAAATATTGTTGAAATTACTTATGTGCTCTTCCGATCTATTCATTGGCGGTAGCATCATTTTAAATTTTTCCTTTGGTACAATTAGCGGAACGAGACGTACAAAACAAACAAATTGTTCTTACCTTTTCGATTGTTTAAATTTTGATAAGGCAAATTTACTTAAGTAATTTCCAAAAGTCTTATATCATACAGTATAGTTTCATGAACTCTTCTTTAGTTAGGAAATCCGAAACAACTATATTGTCAATTACCGAATTTCTTTTCAACGTTGTAAATACTTACAAACATTTCTCAGCATCAACATTCACAAGTAGATCCGATTGTTTCAATTTGTTTTTTATTCACGATCTCTTAATATTAATATGATTAAGTTTACACAATATGTCAAGAACACACACTGTACTATGATCACAAGTAATTTTATTGCTTAGCCTACTGAATTAAGGAATTTGAAGGTCTTTACATTGAAACCTCAACTTCCAAGCATTACACATTCGTTTTATCTTTCATATTGTAAGCCATAGATATACATATAGATGTACATATATATATATATATATCAGTTATCTATGTATTTACTTGTTTATGCATATCTATCACATATTCCAAAGTTCGGTTTCCCTACTACATGCCAATCTCTACTTCCATTCATGAGCATGCTCCAAGTCATGGCTTGCTTTCCAAATATCATACCTTCAATCATCTACAAAATTGCATAAAAAGAGAGTGAGATCGGAAGAGCGTCGTACAAAGTACTCAGTGAGTAACAAAATCCTTTGATTTATCTTTCGTTTGAGAAACTCCTTTTACAAGACAAGTTCATGGAATGCACAAAACTTTTGGATGCACAAGAGGGTCCTATCACTAGTTAAACTATTACTCGTAGCGTGCATGGGATTCATATCATTCAATATCATGGCCATGTATATTCAAGTAGATCCACATTTAAATCCTAGTTGACCCTTACTGGAATTTCCACAAAGAGCAATATAAATTCAAAGTAAATACCATACTAATCGTCTCCTATCTCGGTATCATTAGATGACTCATAGTATGAAAACAAAAACAAAGCAATGCAAAAAAAAAAATGGGTAGTACATCAACTAGTGATTCAAATGTGATAAGTAATCTTTCTTTTCAATGCATCAAAACACACATTTCTCTCATAGAAACTTCAATCAAATTCATACTTATTATATCAAAACCTTATTAATGTGAAAAGCGAATCAAAGTACTAGTTACTCACCTCTTCAACTTGATTTCCCAATGGTTTCTTAGATTGTTTGAAAAGTGTCTCTAAAACATCAATATTCTTTAATCAAAGTGGTTCTTTAAGTTAGATTCTTTCAATAGACGAAAATGAGCCTTTTTCAAGTATAAGAATGGTGTTTTGGTGAGTTTTGTTTGGTCTTCTATTGGCGTTTTTCTTTTTGGACGAATTTATATTTGAAGCTCTTTAGATCCTCCAATGGAAAGCAAGACAAATGGCTTTAGATAGGTTTAGGAAGTAGCCAATAGGAACGAGTGCAAAGATCTTTTGGGAGTTTTGTCAAATAAGATTAGGGACAAGTGTTCTCTTCAATTTTCATGTGATTGTTTTCTTAGCTTAACAAATGACTCAATTAGGGTTTATTACTTATGAAGTCCTCCTACGTAATGTGATTTTACAATTAGGTTATTATGTTTTTAGGGTCATACTAATCAAATACTTCATTTTCATTCTAAGCATCATTTGAACAATGATCTTTTAACTGTATAACACAATTATTGCAATTTGAGTTGTTATTTAATTATCATCAACCATATGACATAGTCGGTGCACATTCAAGTATTTATTCACTCATCATCAAAATAACAATTATATGGCCAATAATCACTTTCGTGGCATTCAATTGAGTAGCAAACTTGTAACTTTGTAGTTCGATGCGATTATATTCTCATAGTCTATTTCTTGGTATTCAATTAAGTAATAATCTTATATCCAAGTAATTCCCTATTATTGTCAAAATACTATTATTTTGCTTAATTCATCATTAAATTTTTGCAGGATGTTACATTTTAAGATTTCTCCATTATCTGGACTTTTTAAGACTTCTAAGAGAAAATATAAATAGTAAATTCCATCATAAAATCCTATCTACAGGCATGAGATTTAAGAAAAACCCACAAAGGACGAAGTAAAGAGATAAGAAAGACAACTTTGGTTCTTCAAAACAGGGTTTCAAGTGTTCATTGATTCTTTCTTTCTTCATAAGGTCCAGTAAGAGATATACAACTTTATCGATTTCTTTGGTAATTGATATCGAATTAGCTTTTTTTGGGGATAACTATATTGAAAGAATATGTGAACAATGAGATAAGACTTTTTTTTTTTTTAAAAAATTTTATCAATTTTTTCCATGTTACTAACATGGATATGAAGAATTATTTCATTATTATTGGCTATTATTATCATACCTTTTAATGATGAATTATTCATTCATCAGTAAATAATTTTTCGTATCCTTGTAATAATAGTATAATGGAATATGAGATTTATTATTATTATTTTATATCATCTTTGTTCCATATATTACTATTTATGAAACTTCAAAGTATTATTACAAAGTTATGGAGTGGAGTTTGTAGAGGCAAAAAACCCTTCCAGTCAGGGTTTTGATGCAAATTGATTTTAATAAGAAATCGTCAATGTCTTTGAGCAATATTATAAAAGTCTTGAAATGTCCTAAAAAGTCTTCAATGAAAGTTTAGAGAAGTCTAAAATGAAAATCTACAAAAGTCTAGATATATTTTCCTCGACTCATAACAAATCCATACAGTATGTGCACTTTGACAGAGATAGACTCTTGCATATTTTCCGCGATGGCAACTAGGCTGTAGATGCTCTTGCTTCTGACGGCTGGACCAAATAGAGTTACACAGAGTATGAGGTTCATGATCTGCCTTTGGTGGCCTATGGAGATCGGAAGATAGACCATCATGGTTTTCCTTCGGTTAGAGGTATATAGTTTAGCTTAATTCTTTAGTTTTTGAGTCATGTGTACATTTTACTCTATCTATTATTTTATTTTGTGCTCTTACTGATTCCAGTGTTAGAGAGGTAGTACCTCCTTATTTACTGCTTTCATTTATTGTACATTCAGTTGAAGGTCGAATTTTATGTCCCCTCCTGGGTAGTACCATTTTTTGAAATAATAATAACAATAGTAGGGGGATTCCAAACCCTCACTAGCTAGGTAAGGAGGATGTCTACAAACGACGCTACAGCCTAGTTGGTGATTTGATTTAAAAAAAAACTCCCAACAAATCCATAAAAACCAAATCAAATCTGATAAAATTCACAAAAGTCACATACTTAAAAAAGTCTTTAAAAGTCCTTAAAAATCTCAATTGAATACACGCCCTTAGTTTTGAGCTCATTTTTCTTATTTTTTCAAAACCTAGTACAACTTTTTAATAGGTTGGTTACTATTTTTTAGTTTTAGCGTTGTTTTTGTAATTTTATTATCATGTTTATTTTCAATATTATTTTCAGTAAAATTTGTTTTCATTTTTATTTAATTAACAAAGTGTAAAATTATTAAATACAAAACCGAACAAAAAACTGAAAGAAACTAAAACCGAACAAAACCGAAACATTTCGGTTTTGAAAATTAATAAGACCGAAGAAACCGAATACCTAGGCCTAGATGGAGTAATAAGAAAATATTGTTGTGGGAAGGAATGAGGGGATATTAAGAAAATTGTTAATCTATAGATATTGTGTGGGTTATGCTTCTTGATTTTACATAGTAATAGAACATGGAAAACTTCAACGCAGAAAATAATGAGTTCGTAATGAGGTATGAGGTAGTTCTAAATATATTCTTTTCATAACTTCTTATGTTAATAATTAATATTTCTCAATTTATTGCATTGCTCCAAATAGCTTGAGATCTTAACCTTTGCCATTTTAGAATTGCAAAACTTCTCGTTATTGATAAATTGCCATTATATAATTGCAAAACTTCTTGTTGTTAGTGAATTTTTGATAAATCAGCCAATCATCATCTGTATTAAAGAATGAATCGAATAGAAATATACAAAATTTTTGCCACGATGCAATCATTGTTGTACCACGCAAGTTGAAGAGGAATTTTAAATTTGACGGTCATGATCTTTTGTGGCTTCTGCAAAAATACATAATTGTTTAAGTAGGAGTTTTATTTATGAAGATATGAATTTATGCAACAATTGAATTATTTGATTAGGGACATTCTCAAAAAGGTACGAAAGAAGGATTAATTAGATAAATAAGCATCTTTACCTCTATACTTTTAAAAACTAGGATTAGGTCCTCTGTTTTTGACAAATCAGGTGTAAATTATATTAATTAATAAATTAATTAAAAACATCATTCTCTCACCTCCTGTAGTACCACCACTGTAACAAACCGCGCCGTCGCTGCTGTCATTCCCGACGTTCACCACGATCAGCCGTCGCCGCCTCTATCACCGTCGTATACTCTGGGGAATGTCATCTCCATCGCCGTTGTCTGAAATCCCCAAAAAGGAAGAGTGGGAGGCATTGTAGGTGGTGTAGGGGTCAGGGAATTAAACAGCCACTCATCATTTAAACTGGGAAATCTCCAGACTTTTATTTCAATTACCAAAGCGTCTCTCCAAGTCAGTGAATGGGCGATACGAAAGATGACACCAAATTATCAAGCTTAGAAGAATGCCATGAACCCAACTATCGACTCTAATGTGATTCAGATGTAAAAAATTTGAATGTTGCCGCCGCGATATGAAATCTACCGGCTTTATTGCTCTTGATTTTTCCTCTTTTTTTTTTTTGTTTATTTTTTGCAATTAGATTGATTTTGTCACAATTTAGATCAATTTCACATTAGTGTAAGGTGGTTGTGACGTTTTGTGGTGATGGTTCCGATGAGTTGTGATTTTTTTTTTTTTTTTTTGTGACTAACGGTGGTGGTAGTAGGTGGCTGGTGGTGTAGTATGGTTGTTGTGATGTTTTGTTGTGGTTGTTCCTGTTTGTTGTTTGTGTTCTTGTGATTTAGTATTTTGGTGAGTTGTGTTTTTTGTGTGTCGGTGTTTTGACGAAATGTTTTTATTGTGATTCGATATTTTGGAGTTGTGTTTGATTTGACTCGGTGTTTTAGCGAGTTGTTTTTGTTGTGACTCGGTGTTTTGGCGAGTTTTTTTTTGTTATGACTCGGTGTTTTGGCGAGTTTTTTTTGTGACTCGGTGTTTTAGAGTTGTGTTTGATTTGACGAGTTGTTTTTGTTGTGACTCAGTGTTTTGACGAGATGTTTTTGTTATGACTCGGCATTTTAGAGTTGTGTCTGATTTTGAGTTGTTTTTGTCGTGACTCGGTATTTTGGCGAGTTGTTTTTGTTGTGACTCGGTGTTTTAGTGAGTTGTTTTAGTATGACTTGGTGTTTTGATGTGACTCAATATTTTTGGTGAATTGTGATTGTTGTGTTGTAAATTGTGATCACAATGTAAAAACATTTAAAACATCTGATTTAAAAAAAACTATCATGTACCTTAATTCTAAAAAGTGTATAAAAAACTTTTATATTTTTCAAGTTATCCCATGAGAGAATGATCACCTAAAAATTGTGTTCGATGAATTTTGGAAAATAGCATTTTGAACCTTGATTGGCTCACACAGTCTCCCAAAGGTAGGTGGAGTTTTGTTTGCTTTTTTTGAATCTTTAAAGTGGTAGAACCTTCAAGCGACGTGTCTTGCATGAAATGTTGATTGTTAGCTTTCAAATTAAAGATAACCAGTTTACAAATTTTCAGAATCTGGTTTCTTTGAACATGTTTATAAATGTTGATGACCTTTCATTTCTTACAGAAGCTTAAAGAAGTGGAAGAAGTATGCAGTGTATTTCATTTTTAGACGTGGGTCTTGTTTGTTTTATTTTATTTTATGTATTACTACATCCGACACAAAAAGATAGTCCTACTCTTTTTTTATATATATAGATTAAGAAAAGTTCATTTAATAGTATGAAAAAGTAAATTTTAACATCATTTCCCCATTATATCTTTTCATTTATTAATTATTTCACTTTGATAATTTTTTTAATAACTATGCACATAGTAAGAGCATATAAGAAAACTAATATTTGAATTATTTTTTAAAAAAGAAAACTAGACTATATTTAGAGACAGACGAAAAAGGAAAACTGGACTATCTTTTTAAGATGAAAATAATAACTATTTTCTATATACCTATGACATTATGTATTTTGCTTAGTGTTAACTGTATCTTTCTTATTAAATAACACTGACTAAACTTATCAATTTATGACAACACATTGTCACGTGAGGTGGTGATGTTCATCTCTAGGCGGTGAATAGTATTATTCTTGTTTGCCGTTTATGTAATGCTAATGATTTCACTTCATTTTTTATGTTAGTAGTATTGGAATTTTCATATATGCATGTCTCTAATGTTGTTTTTTTTTTTAATCTTAATTTAAATAATTATCAAGTTAAATATATTCGAGGAAAAATACTTTTTTTTTTCCATTACTTCGTCAATCTCCTTTTCTCCTTCTCTCTGTGGCTCACCTACTTTACTAGATTATATTGTAAAGGCATACTTAACTCATAGACCCTTAATTTTTATGCCTTTTTTTGTTTAAAACCACAAAAATTAAACATTATTCATTAAATCAAAGTTTTCATTTAATTCAATATCGGTGCTATTTCAAGCACAAATATGAGCACACAACGCATGGGCTCAAACTATTTTTAAATACAAAAGTGGGGGATATATGGGGGAATTAGGGATGATCTGGTGAGTTCAGATTCAAGACATCATGTTTAGGATGTGAGTATCTATCCATTACGTTATAATTTGAAGATCTTTCAATTAAACCTTGTTCTTCGTAACTAGTGTTTTAACTTTTTAGATGAAAAAAATTATTGTTTGAAATATATAGTGAAAAAGTAGAGAGATATTATAGGAAACTAGTGTTTTCACTCGTGTTTTACACGGGATGTCATAATTAAATAATATAAATAGATCAAGCGGTTTGAGAACAATTTATTAAATTTTTTTTTTAAATATGTGTGTATTTATTATCGCGACATGTTTGTGGGTGAAAGAAAATAAAAAGTCATGTTACATTATAATCCATTATACACATTACATCTACTATGACAATAATCAAAGTAATAACGACAGCAATAAAATTGGAAAAACTCTATGACATTTGGTAAGATACCAAATTACCAAAAAACACTAATTATTCAGCATTGAAAATAGCAATTTACAAAATATATAAAATATTGGTTGTTATATATTTTGGGGAAATAAATGGGAAGCTGTATGACAACCTGCACATCGCAAACAAAATAGAAATTATTAGGATGAATCTTATGAACATAGCTCTAAAAATAGGAAAATATTGAAATGCGTACTTGCGTACGAATGATCCCGTGAATGAGCTCTCATTTCAGTGTAATTAGTCACGTTTTAGCATAACTTCTCCTCTCAAAATGGTATTTCATACTGCCTCTATATAGGATTAAATACACGCACGGTATTTCATTTCCACATCAATAATATTAAGAGTCGGAAAATGGATACTCTATAATTCAACAAACATACTTGTAGTTCCATGCAACAATGTGACTGGCTGTATGATTTCGTCGAGACCGGAAACTGGGCTGGGCGGATGGGTGGAACCAACCGCCGACCAGGGCATGTGAGATGTCCGGCGACGGCAAGGATTAAATTGGAAGAATAATGTGGTCGATGTGAGCTGAAATTCTTTGGCCAGAAAAAAATGGAAAGCATGGACGGATGAAATATTATTCCAAGGGCAAAGGTCGTGTAATAATAATAGGAAGGGGGCTGAACTTGATATATCATTTTATGAATGGTAATTGGAATTTCATTAATACATGAGAATATATGCTCCACCGAATTTAGCTTATATAATGGAGATAATAAGGCTATCTAATGGAGATAATTTAGATTGATTTAGGGCATATCAAAAGGATGAGGTTATGAAGTTGCTAGACTCTCTTTGCTAAAGTTAATTAAATTGATAAGGTTAATTAGATTGATAAGGTTGATTGATGGACTCCCTCATTTAGATTGATAAGATTAATTAAATTGATTGAGGTTGATTTTAGTATGACTCTTATATAAATATGGGATGTATATAGAATGATTAGTTGGGGGATTGTATCGAGATTTAAATTACCAATTTTAGATTGAATTTATTTAAGAGATATACATGTTATATAAAGTATTATTATAAATTAACAAATAATGATTTATCAATAGCAAAGTTTAATTATGTTTGGTGGTGTATAATTGTATAGTAAGCGAAAATGAACTGAGAATTTCTGTACACAAACTATTAGTCATACATAAGCGATATGTATTTACTCGATGAACTTCCATAAAATTAAATTGATAAGGTTAATTAGATTGATAAGGTTAATTGATGGATTCTCTAGTTTAGATTGATAAGATTAATTAAATTGGTTGAGGTTGATTTTAGTATGACTATTGTATAAATATATGAGATGCATATCAAGAGTGATTAGTTGGGGGATTGTATAAAGATTTAAATTACCAATATATATATAATTAAGAGACTTAAGTCTCTGGCACTGTTTTCCTGCTCTTTTTCTGGTTGCATAAGTGAAGGTGATTTTGTAATTTGACATATTTGTTTAGGGATTAATTGGTGAAGTTGACTGAGGTTAATGTCTGGGTTAACTGGGAAAGCATGGGTTTAATCCGTCGGGCTTCGTTTCTCTCATCTGGATGTCCGATTTCTTTTTCTTCTTTCCTTGCTAATCGAAAATTATTGTTATTCTTACCTTGCTGCAAATTGGAAAATGCGTGATTTCCAAGATGTATATCGATTATATTTTCGTCAACTGCAGTCTTTCTGGTCACGTTAGGGTTCTTTTGAATTAAGGTAAGTGGTTTGAATCTTTGATAAACCTTTTGGATATATGCAGTGATTACAAAATGTATAAAAAATTTTCCTCCGTAATTATCATCATATTTGTGTTTATCCCGATCTCAATTGATTCACTGTCGTGATGGAGATCATCTTGGATTATTATTGTTGAATTATCACTACATCGGTGTTGGCCGAGATGTATTGACGGATCTAATAATGAAGGTAAGATATTGATATTTTGACGGGATTTTGTTTCTTCCCTTTGTTCAAGATCAATGGGTTTTGGCATGTCGAAATTGTTTAGTCGAAATGTCTTATGTTTTTGACGGGTTTTTGTTTTTTTCCTTTTGTTCAAGATCAATAGGTTTTGGGTTGTCGAAATTGTGTAGTCGAAATATCTTGATGTTTTTGACCAGTTTCTATTTCTTCCTTTTGTTCAAGATTGGCGCGTTTCGGGCTGTTGAAATTGTTTAGCCGAAATTGGGGGTTGCAGAACTGAAAGCACAAAAGCTAATATATCTAGACAGGCTGTTAAAGGCTGAATCCAGAAAACAGAGTATAAAATAATTGATTCTTTTGTGGTTTCTTATTGGAATTTTTTTGGTGGTAGTATACTGTTTAACAGTTTATGGTTTCTTATTGATTCATTTATTCCTTTTGTCCATTCAGCAGCTTACTGCCTGCAAATACCAAAGATACTTTTATCGAAGGACCTTCTGTCTATGCTTCTTGACCAGTTGATGACTGTTTGCTTCCTAATTGTGGTGAATCAGAGGAACCAAAGTTTGGTAAGGATAATGATCCTTGAAAATCAAATTTTATTGACCTTTTTGGTGCCTTGAATCATGACCCGTTGGAACCTTTTTGGCATTGTTTCAGGCTCCATCTCCCCAACTGAAGTCATCGCCATAAAGAGATGCCAAGATGGATCCAGGAGCTGATCTAAATCTGGTTTTATTGACTCATGATAGTGTGAGTATTTATTCTTAGTTTTTATTTTTTAGCTGTTCTAGCGCGACTATTTTAGAGTATCTTTTTTGGATGTTCTTAGTTTTTATGGCTTAAAGAAATTTTACTTGAGGTGAGATTCTTTTAACCTTAATTTCTTGAGATTTTTGGCTACCGTTGTTGTTCAAATATGATTTTCTTTTCACTTTTGTATTTGATTAATTATTTATTGCCCTTAATTTGGTTGGTTTAGAAATGGGCATATGAAAGGAAACCGTTGGTTCCTTTTTCAACATTGAATAAGTCATTGCAACTTTTCCATTAGCATTGGTATAAAGCTAATCAAACTTATCTATTGTTGACAACTTAACACATTGGGTCTCCTTCTAACTCATATATTAGATTAGATTTCATCCTTGCCTCCTCAGGTTCGACAACCATGTTATCACCATTGTTGGAATTTATTTCCATTGCTCTGTAAGAACTATGTTTTAATTTAGAAGGATGATAAAGTTCATTTATCAGCTAGATGTACAACATGGTATTAGTAAGCCATGTTTGAATGGGCCCATATGAAATTTATGCTTTTGAGCTCATAGCCAACTTATATGTCTATATATTTCTATTCATTACTTCTAAAAATGATTTTTAATAGTCATTTATTTGTAATTGTGAGTCCCCTATTCTCCTTTTTCTTTCATTGACGATACCATTAATACAAACACGAAATATGGCTTTTACCCGTTGTAGTTTAGCTTTCTCCTCTCCATTGAAAATAATTGAGAGACGTTGCTTAACTTTTCTACAATGAAATGTTAGATTCTAAAAATTGTAATTGCAATAATTAGTAACAAAAATATTCACTTTTAATTGTAATTGATTAGAATTAGAATAGTGGTACTGCCTCTGCACTTCAAAGTTGATTTCATGAAATTGCTCATTGTTGTTCGTTAAAGTGCTTAAAAACTATTTGGACAGTTTGAATGCTCAATTGAAAAATATAAATTCATATGCTATCTTTATCATCAAAAGATTTAAGATAAAAAATATTAAAAGTGATATCAGTTAAAGTTTTGATTCTATCAAAGGAAATCAACTTCATTATGAGAGAAGAGGGATTTGGATTAGTTAACGGAATTTGCAAAGGGACTTAATGGAAATAGCAATTGATGACGTTAGCTGAGTTTGTTTGGATTTTTTGTTTACCCAAATTAAATGTTTAACCCGTCCTTTAGTTTTGCATTCAATGCTATTGATTGGTGTCTTTAATAGGATTCTAGTTCAAACTTTAATTCAGCATTGAAATTAAAAAATCCTGCATGCGGTGATTATAAGGTAGTTTCATTCACTTGATACAGAAATTCGATATTTTTTATATAAAGTAAGCTCTATTTGTCGTTACTAAATTCCTACTATTTTCCACGTTGATGACTCATTTTTGGATAACGAGCTCGTAAAGCCGATTAGAACTCTGTCGAAGTGACTCTTGATGGATGAAGCATCAACGTAGTGGTGGATGATCATTAACTGTCAAACAACAAGAAAGAAACATTATCAAAATTGAAAAGCTAGATTGAAAAATATATTGTGGAGCTCTTAATGCTTCTTTCTTCAGCTATTTTAAAAAGCTTATGTTGCCTACTAATTTACTGATTTTCGGCATTGCATTTATCTTTATTTTGTTGATGGGTCGGTTACGTTTTATTCTGTAAGGGTTTAAGCCATTTTGGATGTTGATTGAGCCTAATTAGTTTGCTAAATGTTTTGGGTAGTGTCATTTCTATATTTCATTTTTGGGTTGCAAGTTTTTTTCACTTATTTTTAGATATTCCCTTTTCATTTTTCACATAGATTAAGAAAATATCATTTAATGTTATTAAACATG
Organism: Nyctanthes arbor-tristis; assembly: GCA_963692815.1. Taxonomy (NCBI): domain Eukaryota; kingdom Viridiplantae; phylum Streptophyta; class Magnoliopsida; order Lamiales; family Oleaceae; genus Nyctanthes; species Nyctanthes arbor-tristis. Next base: position 21,129 of record CAVNYN010213410.1, read on the forward strand.
TATAATTTAATATATATTTTCTAATTTAATATATATTTTCTAATGTACCCTTTGATTTATTTAATATTTCACTTTAGTTGTTGATTACTATATATTAAAAATGAGGATATATTACAAAACTAAAAAATTAACGTAGGAAATGGAAGTATAATTTGCGATGGATAAAAAACAAAGGGGAAATATCTTTTTAAGGCAGATGTAGTATATAGATGTTGATGTACATTTATTATCAACTCTTATTGTTCAGCTTCTTATCTATTACATTTATATAAATTGTTATTCCCGTGCAACGCACATGTGAAATACTAGTTTTAAATCCAATCTATTTAAGAGATATACATGTTATATATACTATTATATAAATTAACAAATAATGATTAAAATTATCAATTATAAATTTTAATTATGTTAGGTGGTGTATAATTGTATAGTAAGTGAAAATGAGCATCGAGAATTTCTATATATACACCAACTATCCTTCATACATAAGCGATTTGTATTTACTTGAGGAGCTTCCATGAAAGAAATTTTCTAAGTAGATAGATAAAAGGCCTTACTACTCATATGGCGCGAATCTAACAAAAACAGCCCCACATTTTGTGCACAAGAGAATTGGCAACACAACACCCAAAAACACTACAAATACAGTAGTAAATGATATACATCCAATAAGAAAATAATATGCAGCTGGCAAATCAATTAAAGATCGATGAGACCAATGAATTTCTTCCACCACCATGAACACTAAGTAAAACGTCATAAGTAATCAGCTTAAACCGTTCAACAAATTAAAATATAATAAGTTTATCATTCAAATCAGTAACAAAACCATATAAAGCCAAAACATATCGGTGAATATGTAAAAAAAAAAAAAAAAAAGATTGCACATAATGTGCATCAACACAGCAATAAAAATAGGCAGTTGGACCCATATAATGGGCCAAAAAAAAAAAAAATATATATATATATATATATAAAGTAAGCAGTGTATTTGAAATTCATCCAAAACACCACAATTGAATTTGAATACGGAATCCTTGAATTGAATAAATTCTGATTAGGAAAAATAAACTTACCCGAATATACTTGAGTTAGGAATCCATAACTCAAATGAAATCAATTACCACCGGGTAGCTACTCTAATTAAAATACACTTACCAGAAAGACATTTGAAGTAGGAACCCTTACCAAAAAATGAATTCAATTACCATTGGATAGTTACGAAATATAAAATAAACTTACCCAAATTAAAGATATTGACAATAATCTACAAATTGCGCTCGATTACCGAGAAACTCTCGCCGAGAAAATATATCTCCATAAAACTCGCATTGTGAACCCGTATCACATTAACTGCAAAAAGACTGAAATAAAGATTAGGGTCGGGGATGTAAGACAAAGAAAAACTTACTACATATAGAGACATTCATGTCAAATCACGAGATCCGGCCGATTCAATCCAGACAAATAAAATCACATTATAGAAACCACTGACGACGGTCAAAAGATTGAACATTTTAAACCTATGCACTTTATGTCGATCAAGATCAGAATGTAGAGCCAGATTCATTCAAAAACCCTATATCGCCGAATCTGCAAATGCTCGATCCAATTGCCAAAACGCAGAAAATAAAGACAATAATCCGTGTCTCAGCTTCATGGTTAACTACATGTAATGTAATCAATTAAAGACGGATGAAAATCGACGGAGCAATAGATCAAAAGGGGGGAAAATAGCATCACATAAGGGTGGAAGAAATGAAAAGTTTCATTTTTCCACGTGAGGGCGTGCACAAACAGTATCGGTGAATGCCTGACGGAAGAAAACCTAAAAATAATAAAAAATAATAATCTAAAATCAATGGTCAAGATGATTTGATGAAGACCAACGGCCAAGATGATAGTGACCTATTTAGAAAGTGATGAAGGCGGGAAAACACAAAAAGGAAATCGTATAGCTTTTAAGTATATATAGATTTGAAAGTAACCTAAGTACAACTATTGAATTTCCAGAAATATTTTATAACATAGAGCCGTTGCTGTGTTTAGATATGCATTTTATAATAACATTTGTGATAATAAATGTAAAGTCTATTGGAATTTTAATTTTATTAGCTTATTTAACAAGTGCTTCCAATTCTCATTTTGCTTCTAATAGATGATAGAATTGAATGAATTGATACATGTTGTAGGAAGTGTTATTGGGTCAAGAAAATGAAGAAGTTGGCCGAGTCTTTTGTGATTTCCAATGGTCAGAGTCGGCCACGTGATGAAAATGGGTCACTAGCCCAGTTCATTATATTATAGCATGGATATATATGGTAAGGAATAGATTGTTGAACAAAATGCGATTGGCTATATATATATAGACATAGATATATAGGTAATGAATAGATTGATGAGCAAAATGTAGTTGGTTTGGAAGCTGATTAGCGCATGTTAGATACTTAGTCGTGGTGGATTACTTGGCATCCTTATAAATAAATAGAATAATCAAGTTTTTTTAATATTTGTATATTTTTATTTTAGAATTTTTTAGGTTGTTAATTTTGATTTGTATTTTAAATAGATATTATGAGTTTTATAATTATTTAAATATATTAGCTTTGATCCTGTGTAAAGTTTCAATTTTTTTGGTAGTATTATAAATGTAATTGAGTTGTAATTCCTCAATTATGCATATTAAATGAACATATTCTCTCTATTTGACTTTATGTTCACTATTTAAACCATTCGTGTATTGCACGGATAGAAAAACTTAATAAAATATATTATTATGTAGTTAAACATAAATCTGTAATATTTACACTCTGTAGAAAATATAAAAACACAAATATACATTGATTGAATCAATAAGATCAATGGACTTAATAATCGTAAAATTCAGAATCATTTAAAAGACAACATACATTCTTACATATAATCCTTCGTACGTATATACAATAATGGGAAAAATGCCTGTTATCCACCGATATACACATGGTAGAGATGGTGAATTAACGAATTATGATATATTAGAGTTTGTTTTAGAAATGACATTTCAGATTTGATATTTTAATTTATTAGTGAAAAAGATTAACAAACAAAACAAATGAGCAAATGGTTAAAACTTAGTTGTTAAACCCAATGGTCACATGTTTAAATATTCTCTAAGTTCTTTCACAAAAATTTTTGTTAAGAAGAAAAAAAATAATTACCGCAAAAATTACCAAATAAAAAATGCGGGAAAATCACGGTACAAAAAGTACCTTTATTAGTGAAAAATATTAACAAACAAAATAAATGAGCAAAATAGTTAAGACTTAGTTGTTAAACCCAATTGTTACAGGTTCAAATATTCTCTGAGTTCTTTTAGAAAAATTTTTGTTAAAAAAAATTACCGCAAAAATTACTAAATAAAAAAGATGTATATATATACCGCAAAAATAAAAAATCACCACAAAAAAAAATTACCCAAAAATTACCACAAAAGGTACCGAGACTTAAGTGGATTAATTAATATATATATAAATAGATTGTGAGAAATAATTATTTAGAGAGAATATGTGGTTGATGTATATTTGAATTATTGAATTTTTTATAGTAAAAATTGTTATAGAGAAAGAATGCACAATGAGTTGTGCTATTTAAACAAAAATACATACAAAAATTCTAACAAAACTGACACGTGACACAATATTTTTTTAACACACCACGTTACTTTTATATCAACACTAATCACTTATAACACATGTTACTTTTGTCACCTTTTAATATATTTTTTTGTCCACTTAGAATTTTCTATGCACAATTATAATAGTAACATATTCAGTTCAAAAAAAAAAAAAAAATAGTAACATATTCTATTTTTTTTAAAGAAATAATTGCAACTTTTTCTTGCCAAACGGACCCAATGTGTTGGAAAAATGGTCGTCTAGTTGATCGTAGAACACGAGTGCTAAAAGTATCTGACGTCCTTATTCAACACTGCTCCCAACCATTCGCGACGGAAGCGCGTGCAGCAACCAGCTGGAGGCAAAGGAAAAACTGAAATATTAGTCAGAATTGCCAACAAAATCCCTTCAATACCACTCCGTCTTTCGGAATTTCGATCAAAATTCCACTTTTTTCATTTTCAAATTGCGATCCAAACAGTTGATTGCCTTCTAAATTGATTTTTTCCTAAATTCGTTGCAGTAGCAAAATTGAGTTTGCGAAAGAAGGGGATTAATCGAAAATGTGGGTATTTTACTTGATCTCCCTGCCGCTAACCCTAGGCATGGTGATTTTGACTCTCAAATACTTCGCCGGTCCAGAGGTGCCGCGTTACGTGTTTCTTACGGTGGGTTATACTTGGTTCTGCTCCATTTCAATCATCAGCCTTGTTCCCGCCGACATTTGGACGGTAAATCTAATTCTCCAGCTAAACTTATGGATTTCAGTTTACTTTTTGCTTCAAATGATTTGATTAGCTCTTAGCAGCTTTACTTTGTTGATTTTTAATTTAGTTGAGTTCTTATTTATTTATTCAGTTTGAATGAGTTGTGGTTTGTGCATTGGTTATGTTTTGGAGTGTTAGAGCTGGTATTCTGAATTCAAGTGGATGGAACGCGGAGGGAACGTGTTTTTGTTTCATTCAATAATGGACAACCATTGTGGACCTAAAAGAAAAGGGTTTTGGGTTCTATACCATTAGTTAGGAATGGGAGAAAACCTAGTTTAGATTGTGAATTGGTTCATTTCAAGTTGAAGGTCTTAATTCCATCTCACCAGCTTTTGCATAGTTCAGTTGAATATTATGTTTGCTCATTGAACTTAAAATAGCATTGGGACGTTGATGACCAATAAAAGATATTAGAAAGTATAGCGAAGCTTCTAAAAGGAAAAAAAGAGTCCAAAGCAAAACAAAAGTTAAGGAAGTAGGAAATCTGATGTATACATCTGGAAACTGCCCTTGATCTTTGAGTTCATCGAAGGGAAATTTTGAAGATGCAGAGAGAAATTTCAACTGCATAGTTGTAGCTCCTGGGGGTTTTTTAACGGATCAAAGTTCATCTGGATCATCCCTGGGAATATGTGGAGATCTGTGAATGGGCTATGGGTGGATATATATGCAGACTAGTTAGATGGAGACATTGAGCTGCTGTTTCATGACAACTAGAACTTATTGCCATGCCATGCTATAATTCTGGTAGCCCATTTTGGCTATATAAGAGCATCTCCAAGAGTCTCTTTAAATCCACAATCCTCTTTAATTAAAGAGCCAAGTGGTAAAATTCTTCTTCAACAGTCATTTTAATTTAGAGAGATGGTTTGCCTCTCTAAATTTGGAGAGGCAAACACACTCTCTATAATTAAATGGGTACAAGTTCCCCTGTTCTACTCCTTGGATAATACAAACTAAATCAGTCATTTTAATTTAGAGAGAGGGTTTGCCTCTAAATTTGGAGAGGCAAACACACTCTCTATGATTAAATGGGTACAAGTTCCCATGTTCTACTCCTTGGATAATACAAACTACATCTAATTTATTGGTTCTTGATACTTAAAAATGTTACTATAATATTAAATGAGGGAACCATAATTTTTCTTGAGAAATATGAAATAAAGAGCTAAAAATGAAGAGTGTGTTGGACTGTCAAAAAAGTTCCACTCCTTAAATTTATAGATGCTCTTTATTTGGTGGAATATGCTTTTTAAGATTAGAGAGGTTGTTGGAGATGCTCTAACAAGTTATGCCTCAAGTTGTGGCCAATTTCATGATGGGTAGCATTTGCCTCTGCTGTGCCTATAGTTGTTTTCAAGTATGAGGCATTCAGCTTCTTTTATGTCTTTTATTTTTTTCATTTAAGTAGTACAGATGCACTATCTTCATCTTTGATACTGAAGTACAAAATTTACACGCTAGAAAGATATGCTCATGTGCATATATACTGCGGGAACCCTGACTTGAAACTGAGGATCAAAAATATTCATAAAGTAACTTAAAAATAAAAGGGTGAATTTTACAGATCGTCCCCAACCTTTGAGTTAAGAATTGGCTCGGCCCCCAATCTTTTTTTCGACCTCCTGGTTCCCTAATCTTTCATAAATTTGGACGATAGGTCTTTTTTGACGGATTCCATCAATATTGCCGTTAACTTTCCAGTAAAATTACCGTTATACCCCCCAAGAATGGCAGCTCAAAAGGGAAGGGGGGTGAATCCCCCCATTTTGATGCTGGAATTGGCACCCTATTTGTGCCCCCAGAAAACGGGGGATTCATCCCCCCCATTTTAACCGCCGGAAATGGCAGCAAGAATGGGGGGTGAATCTCCCCATGTGTGTTGCCAAAAACGGAAGCAAACCAGCAGCCATTTCCGGTGGCCATTCTTGGGAGGGGGAGGGTAGAGTAAGTGTTTTTTTTTTTAAATCTTTTGTTTTTAAAATTAAAAAGTTAAGGGGGTATAACGGTAATTTTATTGGAAAGTTAATGGCAATATTGACGGAATCCGTAAAAAAGGACCTATCGTGTGAATTTATGAGAGCTTGGGGTCCCAGGAGGTCCCAAAAAAAAAAGTTGGGGACCCAGCTGATTCTTAACTCAAAGGTTGGGAATGATTTGTGAAATTAACCCAAAATAAAACTTAACTAGATTTATAAGAAACTGCAGTAGTTCAACATTAAATATAACATTTAGAAAAGAAAATCCAAAATTATCTTAGGATAAAAGATTACATGGTTTTGAGAACTAAATGGAAAATAATTCGTAATCCTTGGTCTTGCCACCACCTGCCATGCTGGCATTCCCCAGGCTTCAGAACTCTGTAATGGTAATTATCTGAGATGTAAAACATAAGGGGGATGACTCGGAGCCATAACCCATGCTTTGTAACCTTAAGGGTGTATTAGATTGGAAATTATTTTCCATGGAAAATGCCATTGTCCATCCAAATTTTTTTGGGCCAATCAAACATGGTTTCATTTTCCATGTAAATATTTTTCGTCTTAGGCCAAAAAGTGGAGGTTTTCAGTGAAATTGAGGAAAGTGAAGTCCCATAGGGGGAGATGGAAAACATTTTCCATGGAAAATAAATTCTAAATTCTTTTTCCACCCGCCAATCAAACACACTGTAATTGTAATTCTTGAGACGGAAAACATAATGGGGTAGGAAAGACTCTGAATAACTACATCCAGACTATCTAACATATTTAGGGGATGTTTGATTCAATTTATGGTAGTTGATTTATAAAGAGAAATTATAAAGAGGTGAAATGAGTGATGTAGATTTAATAGAAGTTTGAAATTTGTGGTTATAAATGAGTAGTTGTCAAATCAATAGTCAAATCAGTGGTAAATGGGATTATAATGTGTTTTGTTAAAGAGTATCAAACAAGGGCTTAATTTATTTAATAACTTGAACGTGATACTTAAAAAACAGAGGAAATACAAGAGATTCTACGAATTTGTAGGGTCAGAACCCTCGTGCATAGCATTAATAAATTCCAGTTTTGAACTTGATACAAGAGACTCTATCCTCATGCATAGCATTATTAAATTCCAGTATCGGACTATCAGCTATGTGCTGGCTGGTTTTTCAGCTCCTTGGCTTTAGATTGAACTTCTTTTAAATATTATTGTTCTTTTTATGATGTCTTGTTGTAGTCATAGTGCTACTTGTTTGAGAGATCGTGACCAAGGAATGTCTTCTTGAATATGTTCGGCAATCGTGCTCCATATTGAGAATAATCATATTAGAATTTCTATTAATGATTGATATTGTGTTTATAAGAGCTATATTTAATTAGCTTTCAAGTTTGTTTGGATGGCAGTTAAATGGTTTTCTTTAGTTAATCTTATCCGTTTGAAGAAATGTTATATGTATATAAGCAATTCGGTATCTGGTTAGTTTATGTAGTGTAAGTGTTTGCATTTGGAATTGACTTCTCTGTACTTGTGCCTAATTTCTCATTATATTCTCCCAGATTCTCTTTGCTACTTTTCCATTTTGAACTATTGCTTGATCTTCTGTTTTAGAGTAAGTTCGGCTTGAGTTTCTATTCAAGAGTATACATGTTAGACGCATAACCTTTTGCTGAATAATAGCTAGGTATTGCAGAATATCTCAATGGAACAACCTATTTTTTTAATTCCTTTTGTTTATCAGAAATACATATTTATCTAAATATAGTTGCAGAGTATGTCTAAATGTTCTGACTAAATGCCCCTCTAACAAAACTGATTGGGATGGGCATATTGCATGATCTTATCTGCAACAGCATCTGAACTTCAAGAGCCAGGATTAGACAACTATAAAAAGGTTAAGGCCAAACTGAAAGAAGAAGATCAATGATGAATTTACATAGACAAGTGCATGCTCATTTGTGTACATGTGCATGCTATTTCCAAATAATGGAGAGTGATGTTGGCTGTAGTTTGCCTATTTTTAACTACCTTTTTTGAGTTGATGCCCTCTTCTAATTATTTGGCTAGAATTTTTCAACTTGAGTAGAAGATCAAAAGAGCATGACATATATCTTAATATTCTAGATCTATATGCTCAAGTTCACTTAGGTTCCGGGAAGCTGATTAGTGACTTGGATTCATTTGGGCACGTAGACTAATGTTTTATGACATCATCTTACTCTTCTTTTGCTCCCAGGCCAAGCAAACTTTTCTATGGAATTAGTTAATTAAATATATTTTGAATCTTCATCATCGTGATTGATAGAATCCTTTAGCATTGTGCTTGACGAACTTTATTGGTCTCATCGATTTTTCCCCTTGTGGTGCAGACTATGATTGGTCATTTCAATGGGGGCATCTCTTTCTTTTGGAGTTGGTCATACTGGAGTACATTTTTGCTTACTTGGTATGCATTTTCTGAAAATTTTGGAATTGTAATTACTTATTGGCTTTTGCAGTTCATATGCTAGCTGCATAGTTAGATTTCACTCGTATACATTCTATGTTCCCCTTGGTTTTTTCTCCCCTTCAAAATTGATGTGCTCTGTCTTTTATTTGTAGAACACTGTTGATAGTTTCCATGATATTGGTATTCTACATTTTATTTTTTAACAAAAAATTTGCATCATTATCATAAGCTTTCAATAGATTTAGTCAAACATGGCACGCTTTTGTTCTTTCTCCATGAGATCGGAAGAGCACACGTCTTTCATTGAAATCAAATGCAAAATACAGCCGAGCAAAAGGGGATAACTCCACCCTTTTCCGATTAACATACAAAGATTAAGATCCATCAAACTAAGACTAAAAAAAGAGAACAACAAAAGTAAACTAACAGCAACCAGCCAACACCCAGGCAGCAGTAGACCAAGACAGTCCCCAGTGCCAACAGGAAAGCCCAAAGAAACCAAGCCGCCAAGGACACCCAATGCCAGCATAAGAAACTAAGTCAAGAAGCCCCCAAGTCAGACTAGCAAACAAGAGAGTCAACGCACCATTCTACCAAGTCAGAGAATGTGATGCCAACAGTGACCAGATAGTGATCCAAGGGATCAAAAACAACATCACGCAGAAGATAATTTTCCAGTTTTCCTAACAGAGCCAGGAAGCCATTCAGCAGTGCTTCCAATTCGGAATTTTTCTTTACATCAGATAACATTATCTGTATAAATAATGAAATAAGTCATGTCATGGCCTTAAAAATTCACGCACAGTGATTTTGAGTGAGAGAGAAACAAGGGACTTTGTCTGACGGTCAATGCATGTTCAAGTGCTTTCATTGCTTCATTTGTGTCATATTTAATAATTCATTTCGTACATGCCGATGGTGGTACACTTCCATGTTGTGGATTTCACGACACTTAGCCTTGAACTGTTTCGTACTTCCACTACTTTAATAGAATGTTGGAGTGCCAATATTCAAGGAAATTTATTTTATCTTTTGGAAGGTAGCAAAATATAAGCACCGTTATTGTCTAATTTCTATGGAAGTTTGCATAGCTTGAGATAATTAACTTATGGTTATCTCCCTTTGAGCAGGCTTGTTGTGCCCTTGATTCAGGGTTATGAAGATGCTGGAGATTTTACACCGATGGAAAGGCTAAAGACTAGCATACATGTAAACTTAGTGTTCTATTTAATTGTGGGATTCGTTGGTCTTTTCGGAATTGTTCTCCTCATCATTATGCAGAAAATCCGGTTTGTTTCTTCTCTTATACTTATTCCACTATTTTGTGTCAATTTTTGGCATGATTCAGTGTTTGCAAGTTTTTAGCTTATTTTAGATCTATTAGTGGCAATTGGCAAGCAAAACCTGCTGCGTAGAGTAAACTAGTATGCATCTTGTGGCTGCACACTAATTTGGTCAGCTAATTATCCTTCGTTGGTATTAATTGGGCAGTTCCTGAGTAATTTGGTGAAAGGGAGTCGCGAAAACTATTGTCCATAATATAACCTAACCACCGCTGTTTCTATTCAATTATGTACCAGCTGCTTGATAGATGTGCTTGATGAATCTTCTCTGTAGAGGAATGTAAATGTTTGGTTGATGGGTGACAGTATAGATTGCTTGGCTCTATTAACATGTTCTTTACGAACTGTTATATCCCAAGCTGAGAGAAAGCTGCTGTCTTGAAAGGGTGATTTTTCAGTACTTTGGTACACGATTCTAGTTGAAATAATAGGCTGAATCAATCATCACAAGGAGTGAACCCTTTAGATAGAAGTATGATTACATCTATGATGGAAAGAAAATATTCATAACTGTTGAAGAATAGGGAAAGATAATGAAAAAAGGAAACAAAGTAATTTTTTTCCTAATTCTAATTTAATAATAATAACAGTCTTCCGATCTCCCCAATAGCTTGATGCATAGATACAACTCAACTTGAACATTGATGTATAATGACCCACTGCTAGAAATTGTGCACCTCTAATTGTAACTCCAAGGGGTAAAGTGAAGTCTTTTCATTTCTACTAGGTCAAATCTTTATCTTTATTAGATTGTCTTTTATGTGGGTCGCTCTGAGTAAAATTTGAGAAATAGAAGGCTGATAGTAAATCTAAGGCCAACAGAAAGATGTTGTGCACCTTGCAGGAATAAGAACCGCATGATCCTTGTGTATGCAGTAGAGGGCTTAGGTCATTCTAAGGGGGACTAGTTGTATGAGTAAGAATCTATAGTCAGTCCCTTCCATGGAGTACAAAATGTCTAGGCCTGCTAAAAGCCTAAAAGCATGGTACAATTTAAAGAAAGATCACTAGACAGTATATGAGAGCCATGTTAAGTTGTCGTCAAGAAAGTCACCAAAGATAGAAGGTTCATCCACTAAATTTGACAACCAAAAAAGTGTTAGCCAAGAGAGACTGCCCACCGGTAAGCTGGTAGTTGCACAAAGTCCGTAGTTGTACCAATTGCTAATCAGCCAATATTAAAGTTCGTGTTGCTTTAATAATCTAGCCACAATAAAAAACAATATTGGATATGAGATTTAGCACAAAATTAGAGGTAGATTAACATTAACATCCCAACAATTTAGAAGTATTTAGGGTTTCAGTTTAATCAACAATGACCTACTCATAATACTCAAGAAGTACTCCCCTGAAGACTAACATTTCAATGAAACAAAAAGGATGATGGAGAGAAGTTGCTGGACTATAATAACGGATGATGGCGAGAAGGTGAAACTATAATAATATGATCGTTCAAGGACCAAATTTTCCATAAATAGCAATTTCAGTAACCAAAGTTCTCCAATCTATAAGCCTGGAGAGTGGATTTAACTTCTCCAAAATTTTAGTGAACAACAAGCTATATTCTGAAACTAAAGGACCAAGTTGCACCAATCTGAAACATTATGGAGAGGTTTGACCTTGAACTTGCACACTCTACTGGTCTCAGCCACTGTCTGCCTGATACCATTCGCTACTTAAAATTGTTGAACTCTTAAGTGTAGCTCCAAGTAGTAAATGGCATAAGAGCAGTTTAATCGATCTTGTATTAATCTTGCAGCTGATTTTGTTCTCTGTTGAGCTGCTAATTTGTCCATGTTTTTCCTTCAAGTCTGAGAAAATATATTTAGGGCCGGATGTGCAATAATTTCAAACTGAGGAACCAAATAGGACATCTGAGACTTTAACAGATTGAAACTAGATTATAAAAATATGGTGATTCCAATCTGGACTCTCAATTTGTGTGCAGTTTCCACAAGAAACTCCCTGTCTTGCCAGCTCACACGACCTAGAAGAGCTTCATTGTCAGCTTTTTGAATGTAGACCTTGAAAAATAATTTAGGATTTGGAATATTAGCGCAAAAGTGAAACTCTAATTTTAGAGCCCTAAAGTTTTTACAACCAAAGCTCTGGGTGTTTGCATTCACATAAAAATATATTAAAATGCATTTTTATGTGAAGTAAGAGAGAGAATGAGTGGAGTTGGATGCTGGAGATTTGTATAATACAGGTTGGTCCATTAGATGTATGGATGTGATTGGTTTGACCAAATTCAAACTTGAAAAAGTAGAGAAAGTAATAGTATGAAAACAGGGGTAAGCTGCCTAAATTATATTAGTCACAAAGACTGAACCATCTAAATAGTATTACAATTGCATTTCTTAAAAGGAAAGAAAATAAGGAAAAACAAGGAAAAAGGAATACAAAATGAAACCTTTCCTAAATCTATTTAATTGGATAATATTCCCACTATTATGTTTTTAGCTGACAGTTTGTCTTGCAACTCTCTCGATCAGGATCTATGGGGTTCAAAAGAATGTGTTAACATATAGATTACTATGGTTTGTCTATAGTAATGGCATTAAATATAAAGACGAAAAATCAATATCGTCAAGTATCATTCTTTCACTATATCTATTGTTCATCACAGTATAACATGCACCATAACGCTGGCTCTCTTGTTTTCAGAATTTTAATGCCCTTTTCATTTGTTGTTTACGTTAACTGGCAGGATTACCGGTTTACTGGGTTTAGCAATGGCATGTTCAAATACTTTTGGGCTAGTGACTGGTGCATTTCTCCTTGGTTTTGGTTTGAGTGAAATTCCCAAAAGCATTTGGAGAAATGCTGATTGGACTACTCGTCAGAAGGTTCTATCACATAAAATTGCCAAAATGGCTGTGAAACTTGATGATGCTCACCAAGAGTTATCTAACACTATAGTGGTAAGTGTTTATGATGTCATGCTTATAAAATGGTCTAAGAAAACCGGTAATGTAAAAGGATAGCATAGGAGCATCTATTTTCCTTGTTATCTGAACTTCTATTTGAACTCCACATAATAGGGATCTGTATTCTAATACAAGTATATATTTTTGCTGCAATTGAACCGACCCTACAAGAAAAGTATGAAAATGTAGATGGATAACTAGACCCATGTTAGTCCTTTATTTATGTTTAGAAATAGAACAAGTGAAAGTGAGTGGTGGAGAGTTCTACACTAGACGTGGGTCTATGAAATATGTGGATGGTATGGTTTGGCTATTTCTTTTGTGAAATCTGAAATGGAAGAATAATAGGGCTCAAAGTCTACTCCAGTGAATGACTAATGGATAGGATTTAACAATACTTTATCAGTTTCTAGTTTTGTAGATTTCAATATTCTTATCAATTATTTATTTTTATCTACACTTTTATCAGTAGGGAGTTGTTATCTTTTGTCATTAATCATAAGCTCTTGGTAGTTCCCTTGAATTGAATTTAGGGGACTTAATAATTATGTTTTTCACTGAACTTATATGATTGAATTTAGGGTCCGTTTGGTTTGTATTATCATTGGATTGTGTTATAATAGATTTTGAAATTTGAATTTTTGTGAAATGTGATTGGTTAAATTTTGTTGAAAAAGTGAAAAGTTGTGATTTGATGTGATGGAATTATAATAGATTCTGTTATAACACAAAACGAACTAGCCCTTGGATACTATCTATTTCTCCTTCCATAGTTTTCTCTCTCATCATTTTCTTTCCCCCATTTGTTCAATGTCAATTTTGATTTCAGAGCCAGGGCTTTCCCATTGCCTGGTTATTGTTAATTCATGTGCTGAATTATTCTCAGCAAACACCCAAATCCGCCCACGTATCCCATCCTACCATCAGCCATGTCTATTTCCTTTTAACTATTAAACCACCTTGTTTCACGACCCTGCATGAACAGCCTTCTGTCTGCCAATACACTGCAAGTTGCCCGTGTCCAAAAACAGCGGCAAGAAGGAGTCGATCAGCAGACCCATTTTGCTTACTTGGGGGAAAAAGAAGAAAGTAAAGAGAAGGGGCAAAAAGGAAAAAAGGAAAAAAAGGATAATGCAGAAGAAAAACGAAAAAGGTGAAAGAAATATATAAATTTTTGTTTAGGCAGGATGATTGCTTCAACATCCCTTTATTAGTTCTTTGGGTAGTTAAAAAGGGGGAAAAAGGAAGAGAAACCGTAAGCAAAGTTTGCAGAATGGTTAGTTGCTGACATTTAAATATTTAATTCCTCCAAAGAAAATTCAGGACTGCGACCTCTTACCTATTATCAAAGCCATATGTAATATTTATAATTTCTTAAACGCATTCAAATATACCCCAATCAACCAAACCCAATTATCCTGTCGACAAAAAACCAAACAAGAGCCCAACAACCTTGAGCCTATCTACCAGCACCGGGAGAACTATTTTCACACACCTGCATCTTTCATTTCAGTCATTAGTTAGATCGTTCTGAGGAGCTTCTTTATCATACTAGAGTTATAACTTGGCTAGGTAGTTGGGAGCTTTCTCTATCCTATATTAGTTAGTACCTGTAGCCATTATGTTATCCAGATAAACAGTACCACTACCATCTCTCTTATTAGCGCAGTGTAATATGCCAGAAGCTTGCTTAAGACCATCCTCCTTGACCAAGTAGCTCAACTCGCTAAAATATGCCTCTACTGTTTCATCCTATTCAAAGCCTTCTTTAGCTTGCATGCCATACCTCCTTTTGGTGTAAATCCTTGAGAATCCATATACCCCTCTTCTATCATAGCACTGTGCGGGAAGGCATACTTTATATCAACTTGTCTTAATGGAAATCTATACTAATTGCAAGAGATAGCATGGCTCTACCAGTGTTCATCTTGGCTTATTAGCTCTCTTGATAATCAATTCTATGAGTCTGTAATTGTAACTAGTCTAGTCTTATGCCTGCCCTCTGTTTCACTGATAGTAACTACTTACAGTACTATCTCTCATCATTAGATATAATAACTTGACCATTTCCTAGAGTCGTCTTGGAGTGCTTTCATTTCCAGCAACACTGGATTTCCACTTAGGATTTCGAAGACTTCATGAGGATGACCAAGAATAGACACAGGAGACAATTAATAGAAGAGCAAAAGCTAGACAGAGATGATGATAAGAGATCGATATTAAAAGAAGTGCATATATTTATTATCAGTCACCAATAGGATATATCTTACCATGATAATTCAAAACAGCAATCTTTTGGAGTTGAAATTGATATTGAAACTGTAAAGGAGGACGCTGTATCTTAATTTTTGGAAGAATCATTCAGTGGCATGGTTGTGTTTTGACATTTTAAATTCAGAGCGATCAGCTTGTTTGACTTTAAAAATTGGAACCCCGATTTGTATAGAAACCATTGGGTAAAAACTGGAGAACTTATGGATGGATCTGAAATTTTTGTAGGTTTTACCGGTGTGTGTTTGAAGGGAAACTTAGAGTTAAGACAGACGCTCCACCAGCTTACTTGAGGATATGGGATACTAGTTTACAAATTCAAAAAACAGTGAGGAAAGTGAAAAACCTCACCACTTCTGAAGAATTTCAACTGTTCCCACCTATAGTGATAGGACTGGATATAGTTTACTTTTCGTGCAGGCACGCGCATTATCTTTCATTTGACTCAGTTTGATACTTGACCGTTTACCTCTTTGGTGTCAATGGCCAGTCCTGGTTTCAGAACATTATTGAGCTCAAGATGGAAACAGTGAGGTCATATGGGCTTTTTTTTTTTTTTTGTTTGGGGCGGAGGGGGGGAGTGAAGGCTTGTGAATGTTATTTCTGTGAATCTACGGTAAAAAATTAAGCTTTAGATTAGAGAAAAATCTTATATGTGCATCTCCATGACTCCACCTGCTAAGTATCACAATTTAATGCTTCTTATCAGCATAGCTTTTAATCTGGTAATGGTAAGGGACAAGATCTGGGTTCGAAAAACAATATTGCTAACATAACCAATGAACATAAGTACAATATGATGCAGGAAAGGAGTTACGAATAAAATTCTAGCACATACTACCATCCATGGCGTTATGGTATTTCAATTTACTTCATTTATTTTGGTATGCGGAAATATACGTGCAAGTAGTAAGAAGGTGTTTGATTCTCTTTTTGAAAACACATTATAATCCCACCTACCATTAATTTGACCACTGATTTGATAACTGCTCATTTATAACCACAAATTTCAAATTTTTATTAAATCAACACCACTCATTTCACCTCATTATAATTTCTCATTATAATTCATTGTGAATAAAGAGATTCAAACAGCTACTAAAACTGATTTCCTCTGAATTTTTCCCGTTGGAGAGGGGAAAAATGAATATTTCAGGTGATTTGGACGTAATGCTAAAAAAAAAATAAAATAAAATTCATCTTCTATAATTTCACTGCCTGGCTATCTGTCTAATATTTCTCCCGCTTCCTTTTTGTGGTACTTCCATCACCATCAGATTGCTCAAGCAACGTCGAAACAGATGTCCAAGCGTGATCCATTGAGACCTCTTATGGATGTCATTGACAATATGTTAGTGCAAATGGTACTCCTGGTTCTTAAATCTCCACGTATAAAATCGCTATATTTGTTATTGTTATGCAATTTAACTTCTATTTTCCTATTTCATAGTTCAAAGAAGATCCTTCCTTCAAGCCACAAGGGGGTCGGTTGGGAGAAAATGATATGGATTATGATACAGATGAGAAATCAATGGCAACTCTCAGGCGTCATCTTCGGCAAGCTCGGGAAGAGTACTATCGGTGTAAAAGGTCTGCTATATGCAGTCTCCTTGATGAATTAATTTTTCTACAGTCTCAAGACGCTTCTCATGTGCATATCTGTCCATGAAAACTTAAGCACTTCATTTATGATTATTTTACCTGATTATCAATTTCTTGTCCTTATTGTGTCATTTTCACGTAGTTATAATTCTTTCTCAACTGTTTGCAAGTGTAACATTCATAATGTGTTCTAATTTTAATCCTATAATCATTTTTTCTTCATCTCACTTTACCTGTATCTATACATGCATTATTGCTGACAGCTTGACAGATTTTTTCATGATTTGTAGAATTTTGCCCTTTTCGGAGATAATACCTTGGCCATTACCTATCTGATTCAACTGTTTGGAAGTTAGATTCTTGGAGCATTAGAAATTTTGTCTAATACTCACATGGTAGCAAACTTGGACAAAAAAAGTGATGCTATTACTTGCATAGTTTTCCAGCATTACTGCATGTAAATGACTAAATGTCAACCTAGGCATAATTTTTTCCTTTTTTGCATATGTTGGAAAGATACTGTTGACCATCTGAAAATCTTATGTTTTTATAAAGCGTTGTGTATGATTTACATATTGTCTTCAAGAAATGCATCTTATATTGTTACTGTGAGCGCAAATGGTCATCTTACTAATATATTTTATTGTTTGTTTTGCAGTGAGTACCTGACCTGTGTCATGCAAGCACTTGAATTGGAAGATACAATTAAGAATTATGAGCGACGGGATGCCAATGGATGGTTAGTATCTTCTCTATTTCTCATTGATGTTTGTTTCTTTGTTTGTTCTTACAAAAAGTTCTATTCTTGAACAAATGATCTTGAAAGTCTATTTTACGATTTCGCCTTTCGATGGATGACTGGAACATAGTGGCATGCAATTGCTGAATTTAGTGTTAAGGATCACATTCATCTGTTGTACGTGTTCTTAATGTAAATTCTAGAGGTCAAAATGTATTATATATAACATTGTCAATTTAGAGCCTACGACATTATCATCGCAATGTACTAACTCCATTAGTTGTTGCTTCTGGATATATGAAGGATCATCTTTTGATTTAGTACTTGACACCCTAATTGTTTTCCCCAAAATGGATGCTTCATCTAAATTGGAGAGTATGAACACATAGCACCTGGTCTACATGTGCCTCTTGCACCAATACCCCTGTGTAAATACAACCGCTAGAAGTAACACACTTCTTTTACCATGACACCTAGCGACATGCCATGAAGATATACCCACATACTTCAAAGAACATCTCCACCGCCCTCACACCAAGAGAGTCGGATTGTCCACATCTGAACAGTAGCCGAACCTGCACTTGGACAATATTTTCTCACGTGGCTAGCCAGTCCACGGCACCAACAAGTTGCAACCATCAACAGTTCACAAACAATCCCATTGAGAATTTTTGTACATGCAGAACTAAACCATTATTTTAGGTGCAACATATTTGAAGAACTTCTTGCTTAATACACCTCTCCAAATTTGACGCCACAACTCTTTCACAACAAATATTCGATGAATATTTACAAGAACATTCTTGGCTAGACGGAGACACATCATGCTTCCAGTCTTCAAATCCAAATCTTCCCAACCACCATCATCCATACTGGTTTCAGCAACTTCATCAAAACATGGGGATAGTTTTCTTTTGAAAGCTTTAAATCAGTCAACCAGAATTAAGAAATTCCAGACTTGTTCCCGCCACAAGTCAAACTTGATTCTTACCACTTCGAACGTTGCCATATCTTTTCTGTGCTCCTTCTTGAACAAAACCTCTCTCTCACTCTCTCTCTCTCTCTCTCTCACACACACATACGTCTCTTGGGAATTGAGGCCAATTCCCTAATTATGCCCGCAGGATCCTTGTTCATAGAATTTAATTGAGTGAAGAAAAATAAGAGACAGAGACAAATTTAACAGGCTGTCAAAGCTTTTCGCTATATGAAAGGTCGCTTACAATAATATAGAATTTTCACTCGCCAAACCCGTCTCTCAAGTATTACAAGAAACAAGAAAAATATGACAAGCTTTACCGCATCTACCAATTTCTACCCTTTGCCCCAACCAGCAAAGAATACAAGAAATCCCAAGATACTAGGCTACTATTTTTCTTCACAGTCTCCAACCCGACCCAAGTAATACTGGAAAAATAACCTTGAGCTTTACCAGACTTAATTTTCTATCATTTGAACAAAACACAGAGTTGCAGTTTAATGGGTTTTGCCAACTATTGGGTTGTGGATTAGCTCCATAATGCATAATGAGTCTCTGAATCTCCCGAAATTATGATAAAAGAAAGGGTATTGAGAGAAATTGGACGAACTACAAGCTCAGGTAGAGATAATGAAAGCATGTTCTCAGTTGATGATATAAACTGATGGAAGTGGAAGACATTCTTGAAAAGCAGTTGTTCAACCACTTGATCTTTAGATCTTAGATTGGTAGATATGACCACAGGTATATAATTATATTGGTAGATATGACCACATGTATATAATTATTTATTGCCCTCAACTTTTTTCCTTGCATGTAGGCGGGATCTCTCTCTCGCTCTCGCTCGCTCTCTCTCTCTCTCTAATTTATGAAATGATGACAGCGAGAATTTTGCCTGCTGCACTCTATAGTATCTTACAGAAGCTTCTGTTACAAGGAATTGTGGTTCCAGGCCAAAAAAGTTGACTTATTAAATAGAGTAAATACATCCCATAAGACTATTATTTATATCAAGACTATTATTTATATCCTATGTAGGTTAGACAAACTTTCTTTGCACATTCCCAATGGAGTTTTCCACCCTTATTGATCCAAATTTAGGAATACCTTTTTCATTCACTGCAACTGGGATCTGTCACCCACAAAGCTAAGTTTGAGGTTTGGTATGATACCACTAAGTTTGAGGTTTGGTATGATACCACCCGGTAAACAATTGAAATTTCATCTAAAAAAGTTAACCATTAGGTGAAATAGCTCAATGCCTTATAAGTCTATTATTTACCGCGTCTAACCGATAATGGACTTTATTCTCAAGTTTCCAATAAAAGGTCGCGACGACAGAGGCCTAGTGCACTAAGAAAGATAATTTGTTTTGAAAAAAAAGAATCTAGCTCTAATTACAAGTATTAATTAAATGTACATACATATCTGAGGGGTTTGTTTGGAATTTTTTTTGGCTGAAAACGTTTGTTTTAGTTTCAGAAATGATATTTGACTCTTCCATTATGTTAGTGATGATTGTTTGACCAACAGTGTGTAAAAAGTGTTTGCAACTAAAATTGACCTGCGCTAGTTTTTTGGAGGTCAAAAATATAAAGTGAAAGTACTTTCTAATAAATTTGCATGGAATAGTGGGAAAACCTGGAAAGTTGGGCCCAGGATGCAAATTTTAAGGGAATCTTGTCCGATTGTGACTTTCAGAAAATGATTATGTTGATCCCCACAGAGACCCCAAACAAGGGCAAATTCTCTCTATCTCATATGTTCAAATTTATGCAACATAACTGAATAAGTATGCTAAAATTCTTGGAACTAAATGCCTAGTATTCTACTATTAGAGATGGAAAAAACCAACAATCTTGAGTAAAGAATCCTTGGAGACATTCAAGATAAGTTTATTTTACCATCACATCATCAGGGTTGCTACCTCCATTATTGTAAAACCATCATCTTCTTGCCTTTTATTGACCAAATTTTCTTGCCTGTTTTGTTTTGCATTGTTTGTTTTAATGCAGGAAATTTGTCTCAAGCTTTAGATCTGAACGGACTGGTACATTTGGACCTTTACTGGATACTTTAGGTAATAATTGATTCCATTAATTAGTGTTTGAATCAGAGTCTCTTGGTACATCAAAAGATTTTTTCCAACTTTGGAAGTGAAATGAAAGTAAATAGGATTGATTACTACTGACGTTTATGTTTTGAATTTAGTACTGATTAAATGGCAATATAACGTTTTTAATTGAGACAATAATGTTGGGTGAGTTCATTGTTAGCTGGTATTATTATGTTATGGATCTTTGTATTTGAAGTATTCTATGTAGTGAACATCTTTTTGCAATTCTTGAGCCATCATTTGTCACTTACTATGATAATTACATGTGTATGTGGGTAGTCCTCAATCTAATCATGCAAATTCTTTTTATTTCCTTCTTCAGAATTAGTATGGAGATGTATTTTGTGGAAGCAATTGAAGAAAGTATTTGCTGTCATTCTTGGTTGCATGTCAGTGGCAATTCTTCTGGCTGAGGCTACTTTATTATTGGGAGGAGTTGATTTATCTCTATTTTCTATTCTTATAAAGTCTGTAGGAAATGAAGAGGTGGTTGTGCAGGTACTTCCAATCTGTCTAATCCTGGTTTTGAAACAAATGCATATTGGTGTTTCAGAAAAGTAGTTCGGTAATCTGTTTAGGATAAGACTGCTTATTGATTTGCAAAATTTGCAGACTGCAGTTGAAATTTATCATCCGAAGAATTTTTCTCTTCCGTGTAGTGAATGTTACCCATTTTTAGATACTTAGGGCTTGCTTGAGTCTCATTATGAGGTCAAATTATAATGGGAAATTATAATAATGAATTGAAATGAGTGGTGGTGATTTAATTGAAGTTTGAAATGTGTGGTGATTGTTGAGCAGTTGTCAAATCAGAAGTCAAATCAGTGCTAGATGAAATTATAGTGGGAAAAAATAATGAGTTTCAAACAAGCTCTTAGTATTTGCTATGCTCTTGGGTTAGTTGTTTCCTTATGGCCTGTATGGAAATGATTTCTCAAAATCAATTCTCACTTTGATTCATTTTCAACCACACATTTACATGTTAAAATAATCTTACACGTAAATTCGTAATTATTCTATACTTTCTAACCACACACACTCCTAAAACAAATCACCTTTTACAATATTGATTGTCCAAAAATCATTTCCATACGGGCCCGTAGTTTTTTTATTTTTACCTTTGCTAGTTTCTTTAGATCTTGTAGATCCTGTTTGGTGTTACAGGCTCTGCCTTTGACTTCAGATACTCAATGCGGGCTTTTTATCTAATCATTAATTCTCTCTCTCAGGTTGTTGCATTTGTTCCCCTGATGTACATGTGTATTTGCACATACTATTCTCTTTTCAAAGTTGGAATGCTAATGTTCTATTCATTGACTCCAAGACAAACGAGCTCAGTCAGTTTGCTAATGATATGCTCGTGAGTCGGTCTTGTGGTTTTGATGCCGTTATTTTGATTTTTTGTATGATATTCAAACTAATTTATAATTATATTTCAATCTGGGTTCCAGGCTGGTTGCTCGTTATGCGCCCCCAATTTCATACAACTTTCTTAATCTCATTAATCTTGGAAAGGGCAAGGAAACTATTTTTGAGCAGGTGACTTTCTATGTTACTATGAGTATTGTTCGAAAGATCGAATCTGTAGATGCATTTTATTTTATTTGAGAGCAACATTGAATTTTTAATAACTTTGACATCTCTGCCTAAGATGAACTATTATTTCTTTTAATATATCTATTTTTAGGAAAACTTGCAAATTT
Source organism: Nyctanthes arbor-tristis (assembly GCA_963692815.1). Lineage (NCBI taxonomy): Eukaryota > Viridiplantae > Streptophyta > Magnoliopsida > Lamiales > Oleaceae > Nyctanthes > Nyctanthes arbor-tristis. The sequence continues at coordinate 43,646 of CAVNYN010213410.1, forward strand.
TTTCTTGCTTACTGATCACAATGTGTTTCTCCTGGTTCCATGCATTCAGAATCCCCCTTTATCACCTAATTTCGCTGTGGTGTGGTGTACTCTAATCACACATTTAATACTAGATAAACCATAGGATTTCTTGTTACAAAGTTTAACGTGGGACGGATATATGATTGCAGCGAATGGGAAATATCGATAAAGCTGTACCTTTTTTTGGGCAAGGATTCAACAGAATTTATCCACTTATTATGGTTATCTACACAATATTGGTCGCAAGTAATTTCTTCAACCGGATTATCAGTTTCTTTGGCAACTGGAAGATATTTAGACTTCAAACAGAAACAGATGATGTGGATGGTTTTGATCCATCTGGATCGCTTATACTGCAAAAAGGTAAGTGATGTTACTGAACTGCTGCTGCTGCATATTTTATGTGGTTTTTGATTGGTGAATATGAGACTTCTGTCCCCAATAATTCGTGTATGATTATTATTATTAAGGTGCCTGTGCTGCTGGACAAGATTCATAGCTTATGATCTTTTTATGTCAAATTGATCAAAACTTAGTTTTGCAGAAAGGATGTGGCTGGAACAAGGTCGTAAAGTAGGAGAACATGTTATCCCATTGGCTAGAAATTTCAATGGTGTGAGCATGGACCTGGAGTCTGGTGACAGTGACACTGTATGTTTTGTTTCTATGCAACAATGAATCATTTGCTATTTTTTGGAAGAAAAATATGGAGCAAGCACCATAATATATTTTGGCTTAAATGGACTAGATTTGATTTCCATTTTGGAAACCATGTCTGTTAAATCATATTGCAATCATCAGTTCTCTCTTCTACAGGAGTTCATGTGCAGTTTTTCTACCCCCCTTTCAGCCATAGTTCTTTATCATAATGAATCTCTAAACATGGTTTGTAATATGTCCAGATTAAACAAGCAGTTGAAATGAAGGCGGCATCCAACTTGAGCAACGAGGATAGAAAGGGAAATTCTTCGAGACCTACAAAGGACGAGTTCAGTAGATATGCTAGCAAAGAAGCCATAAGCAACAAATACATTGCCATTAGAGAACAGAACAAACTGGCATCTAACTCCAAGCCAGGCGAGAATATTGCTGCAGCTAAGGTCACCTTGCTCGATGCTGGCAACTCTCAATCTAGTAACGACTCTGGGATACCATCAGGTTTAGCCTCAAAATGGGCATCAATGAAGGCAGGTTTCCAGACCTTGAAGACAAACATTGAAGCCAAGAAATTTCTACCTTTACGTCAATCTGAGGATACTAAACTCTTCTCTCGAGGTTTATCCTCTGAATCCCTTGATGAGATATTTCAGAAGTTGAAAAGACCTGCGGCCGGACATGGGCACTCCAGTGATGACGATGAAGATGGGCTTGATAGCAGAGTTTCTGGTCCACGCAGATAGCATTGTCTATGTGTTCAAATGAATGAGATGCATTCGGCTCCATTGTAAGATATAGGCAATTCGAGCTAACCCACTTGTGCAGGTATTGGAGAAGGACACCAGGTTCGTCCAATTTTTTTGGCCGTCATCATCTGATATGGATGGTGGCCGCCCCTCGTAAAAGAATGAGAGGGGGGGGGGTGAATATTGAAAAAATTATTCAAAAAAAAAAAAAGGCTGATGGTAGTAGTCAAGATTGTAGATGTTCTGAAACAGAATTAATGTTACAGTGAAGAAACAGTATAATGTAATGTAAAATTGTGTTTGCCATCAGCTGCGTCTTACTGGAAGTTTCGCGCTGATTGTACAAGTATTTGTTTGGAGGCTTTTTGCTTTTCGGCAGCTGTCTACGGCGTTGGGTTTATTTTGCTTCATTTCCATTTATGGGGGAAGAAAGATTTCATTTGGTCTCTGGTTAAACATACCACTCAATGCATGTGTTAAATTTAACTAGCCACATAAGCAATAAGGTGAAATTGTGTAATACATTGGATCTGTTAAATTAAATCATTAATTTTTTCCCCTATTAAAGGGGAATTGTAAAGTAAGGTATTTAACTCTGGAAAACGAGGAAAGCCCACATGGATGTACTATTATGTTTATCCAGTAACATAAAAGTAAGTTTCATTTTTTCATAAGTTATTAATCAACTATAAATTAAAAAAAAAAATTGTCATTTCACTTAAGTTTGTTAGCTTTAGAGAAAAGTTAACACAAGTTAGTAAAAAAGATTCTCTTAACAATAGAATTAACATATCCATTGTAGTATTAATTTAAACATTCAACTAACATTCTTATCAAGCTCATTTAACACGTCTAGTAGGGATGGCAACGGGGCCGATCCCCGATTGAATTGGGGCAGTCCCTGACCCTACCCCAAAATATATATTTTTTTTAAAAGAATACATGCACGTGAAATATTAATTCAAGAAGGCATATATATAAGAAAATTATTTAGGCCATGCACAAGACAATGCCCATTACTTCAAGAAATGTATGTCACAAGTATCAACTTTCATAATAAATTGGCCTCATTCTACTTTTCTATACTTCTAATGTGGGATGCCTTCCTATGTTGATGTAAAGGCAAATAGAATCTCACATTGAAAGTGAAGTAAAACAAAATCAGAATATTGTGTATAATAATGGGCCAATCAACTTAAAATGTATAAGAAAATTATTTAAGTCATGCATAAGACACAACCCATTAGCCCAATGCACATTTGTCACAAGCATCAACTTTTATAATAAGTTGGCCTTATTTTACTTTTTTATGGATCCAATGTGGGATGTCTTCCCATTTTGATGTAGTGTAAAGACAAATGGAATCCCACATTGAAAGCCAAGTAAAATGAAGCCAGGATATAATGTGTATAAAAAAGTGTCAATTGACTCTTAAAATAATAATGTTTGAGACCTAATAAATAAATAATAATTAAGGAATTTTCATATAAATAATAATTTATTGAGATCTAATGATGTTATACAAAGTTTTTTTTAAAAAACAAAAATGAAAAAATTGTGTTTTGGGGCGGGGTCGGGGCGGGGAACCAAAACCGTCCCCGCCCCGTTAGCGATTCGGGGCACAACTTTGTGCCCCATCCCCGCCCCGTTCGGGGCGGGTCCTCATTGAGTTTGAGTTTTCAGGTTAAATTTGCCATCCCTAACGTCTAGTGTGGATGCTCTTAATCTATCAAGTTATAAATTATTATGACAATTTTTGTCTTAAATTAAGAGTGATAGTGTTCATTTAGACTAGTTGATTTTGATCACCTCACGCTATCGGCAGGTGTTTATTAGTCCATCGTGAGTAGGCGATCAAATCCATTAGGATTGATGTACAACTTGTTCGACAATGCGGCATGGCTGTGAGGGTGGTGTTAATGACAATGAATTGTGAACGTCTATAAAAGTATCATTGTAGATTGATGACATGTGTCATTATCAAAGGAGGAGGTAAAAGAACAGTTTGTTTCTTGTTTCAAACAATTGTAGTTCTTGTAAATTTATCACACTTAAATTTGCAGTCAATCTGGAACTGAACTAAGGAGTAGAATATGCCTTATGTTAAGATGTTCAAAGGCAGTCTGATTTGACTGAAGTTGCCAATGCTCTGTGGACTATAATAAGATTCCAATACACGCACAATGCCATGTTTTAAGTTTGTGTCCCTTTCTTTTTTTGTCATCTAACTTACACATTTCATGTAAAGAGTTTTGATGGGGGGTTGCGTCCGGTGACACGAAAATTTGTCGATTTTCCAATAAAAATTGGTTGCCAGTTTCTTTTAGAAAAGTTTAACTTATAAATGGAAATCAGAAAAGAGGTGTGAAAGTATTTGAAATACGATGTAAAATAAAAAATGATCGAAAAGCTACCTTTAACTTCATTAAAGGAACCCAATTGCTTACATGGATCCTAGTAGCGCCTAGTCAGCAAATTAACAAGGGACTTACCCAAAAAAAAAAAATCTCATGAAATAGCCTCGAAGCCTCCCAAATCCCACTCCCTTCCCCCTCCCTCCCCGTGGAACTGAAAATCACCGTTGCATTGCCTTTCGGTGCCGGAATTAAGGCCGTCTCATCGCTTAAACAATTTTGACGACAAGGCAACGGTTGCCATTCAAAAATGGAACTCGTATACTTATTTTCAAAAATTGATTGGGGCTCAAAAGTTGTTTCTCCAAAAATCAGCTGCCAAATAATAAGCGAGACAAACTTTTTAGAAGAGGAGAAGATCTCCCAAACACGTCCTTAGCCAAACGGCTCAAGCCGCATAGTTTGTTCCGGCTCTTATCGACTAGATATATATATATATAATAAAAATAATAATTAATAAAATTACAAAAAGAAAAGTGAAAATAACACAGCATAGGGATCCGATCCACCATATGAACAGAGACGAGACGAGACGCGTCAGTCAAATATGGCTGACGACTTATCAGCCAGATAAAGAACATATGGGCCCCATTCCTGACAACTTTTGCATCATGGGTCCTACTCCGATCGCGACACCCTTCGACTGTAAAAATTGAGAACCGATTGGAAATTACACAGCATCTTCCGACTTCATGTAAGATTGTATATTTTATGTACATATAAATCAGAAATTGAATAATAAACAAAATTAAGCTGCTTAATTAATTCACAGAGTTCAAGACTTCTAAGGGGGAAAAAATGAAAAGGGTAGTACTGAATTCGCAGGCGTACAAAATAAATAAATACAAGCAAGATTTATGTAACACAGGATTAGGAGTAAACTTAGGATCAACCGCAAGTTAAACACTACAAAAATGATATAAAATCATATGTGTGACACATTATGGTGTCATATGAATATCTGACGTGTATTGATACACGACACATGATTTTAGTTTCTCATATAGAGTGTTTAAATGCACCCCACATAGTCATATGATACCATATATTATCATAATATATAGTATTAGATTGAAACTCTTAAACACTAGTCTCTTTGTTTTCAAGAAATTTTTTTATTATTATATAAGATTGGTGATTTAGAATTATTAATAAAGTATTAACTCAAAGAAATTGGACAGAAGTTTCCTCGAGACCTGAAATGTCGTGTATATGCACTTCTAAATAAAATTTATTTGGATCGGAAAGTTCTCAATTTACCGGTAAAATTATTATTATTTCAATGGATGTGCAAAATTATTATTTTAATTAATAGGTAAATGTGTGATTGGGACTAAATTAGAATTGTTCGTACAAGCTCTACTTATTAGAATGCTCTAAATTAAAAAGTAAGGACCAAATTTCTATACATAACATAGTTTAAGGACATCCATTATTATCTTGGTATTGATTAATTTATTATGTTTCTCCATTATTATTTTATTATGCCTTAAATGTTACTAATATATTCTTGAAAATATATTTGATGCGCTGGATCAAACGTATCAAAAATGGGAAATCAAAACTAAATTTAAATATAATAACCCGACAATTAAAATATATTTTTAGTAATTTTAATAAAATTGACGGTTTAAATTAGAAAACTACTAGACTGTCAATAAGGGTTGAAGATTTTAAACGAACAGATTCGATCTAATTCAATACCTCTGATATTTCTGGATAATGTGAAGGACGCTCGTGGTGTCTAGGAAAGGTAATGGATTTGACATAAAATAATAAGTTGAAAAGGACCTACCAACTTGATAATCTGCACATTAATTTTGAATTGGATCGTGATGCAAAATCTTATTCTATCTTTTATGTTTTTGTAAACAATCACAAGTAACCCAAAATGGGAAACAAGCATCAAATAACCTATCATACATTTGACAAGAATAATCAAGAGCACTATATAACCACTATAATCAAGATTCAAGAGATTGATCTCTTGCAAAGATGAATAAAAATCGTTGTTCTGATACAGGTCTAACTAGTTCTGAAAATTCTCTACATGGGCCGAGATCAAAATTTGGGGATAGAATTTTCTCAAACGAGCTGAGAAAGGGTCGAGATCAAAATTTCTATGCACGAGATGGAGAGGTCGAGATCGAACATGTCTTCAATTTCTTGCAATCTATACACCGCAGACAAGCTACCAAAATGAAATGAGCTTCTCGTCACTTTCGAGCTTTTGTTGTGCACGGCGACGTCGTTTTCTCACTTGGAATCTGCAGCTTTAGTGTCGCCATCCAACGTTGCGTATCCTTTCAAGCAATTCTATATTGGATAACGACCGTTGACTTCTTTGACTTATTTTACATTTTTTTACTACCATCCCATTCTACTTCTCCTACTTTATTATTATTATTATTATTATTATTATTTAAAGAAATGCTTTTCTTAAAAGAGATTGTTTCTCATGAATGTATTTTAGACCTACTGCATGTATTACTCTCTTTAAAACTTTTTTTTTTAAAGTAGTGTTATTTATTTAGATTGAAGACCGTCTAATTAGTATATTACATTAAAAGATGAGTGAATAATCATAAATATATAGAGACATCTATACATTCCTTATCTAATGAGAAGATGCCAAGTAGAGTAGATACCGATCTCTAGTCTATAAAAAAAGCATTATTTCTTTTTTTTACAATTTGCATACATAGCAGAAATCCATTATTTTCTGTACAAACATCAAAATATAAATTTTCACAATATAATACCACGTGTGTAAGTTGTAAAATAAGTTATAAGAGTGATAGAACATAAAGATTTATCGATGGGTCACTCAACAATAATTTGACAAAAAACACAATTCCAATTTTCATTTACAAACAGCAGACAATATTCAAGTGGTTGATAAAGCAGTTATTCCTAGTAAAAACAAAAGTACAAGTAGAATTCTTCAAAAACAAAAAGTACAAGTAGAAATTTCATTTTTCCAAAAACGACCTCTATCTTTATTTGCCAAGATTGACTTTGTAACGTGAAGCTTTCTTTCTTTCCCTTTTTTTCCTCATTTTTTTGCCCCTCTACTTGTCTAGATTCATGCCTTGTGGATTCATCAATGCATCAACAAACATCTTTGTTATTATGTCGATGGTGCATTCCGTTAGGGCACATAGAGAAAGTACAAATTCTTGTACATTAGAGAACAGTTGGCATAATTTCTGTTGTGAATAAGAGAGAAAGTAAGAAAAATGAAAATTTTAACAAAATAGATATATAAAATAAAAAGAATCTTATACTCTATTCACTTATTTGAAACTGCATTTGAGATCTTATTTTAATTTTTCAATTAAGAATTTTTTTTAGAAAGAAAAATTGGAATTCATATTATTAATATAAAAAACTTACCATTTTTTTTTTTTTACTTGAGAATAGACTAAAATAAAATTGCCCAATTCGCCAAGACCTATTTGGTCTGATGACATTAGATTCTCATACCCTTTACCAGCATTCGATTCCCTCCCATACAATTCCCCTTTAATATTAAAAAAAAAAAGCGCCCAATTCAACGACAAATGTCACATCTTGTTCCTGTATGAAAGTAAAGAAAATCAACAATAGAGCAAAGGGGCAAAAAAAAAAAAAAAGCTATTCTATTCCTTTAGCAGTCGGGGAGTACTATTCATCTAAAAATCCGAGAAGATTCCCCGTGTTAATAAGTATCATATGATTCTAATCACTAATGGATTTCAATATCTCACCTAAAAGGCTCGATCACAAGTTTGTACTTTATAGCACGATTGGAATAATTTAGTTTGGACGAAATGATCACCACATACCATTAGAATTCTTGGAAACCACACCTGTGTTTATCATCTGAAGGTCACTAATGTGTTTCTGTGTGGATAATTGTCAATGAGATAATCAAACCCGACATTGTACCATAGTGTGACAGCAAAAAATTACTACTATCAATTTAGCAATTAAATGTCACCAATCAAAGTGTTTAATCAACTACCATATTTTCTCTCTCCCTAGCTAGTCCCTATGAATTTTAGGAGAAAATTACACTATTTGTTATCAACTTGTCGTCTAAAAAAGTTAAGGTAGTATAAACTTGAAAACTTGTTATTCTTCAACCTTTTAATATTATATATAGTTGTGAAAACAAGTTTCTGGATGAGGAAAATGTGTCCCCATCTCCCGTTACACATCTGACACATTATGTCGCTAGACTTTTATGCGACAGAAGATTATTAAAAACTTATATGTGTGTGTCTGACGGTATAAATATTGATAAATGTCTGCCGAGAAATCATTAAGGATGGAGATCTCATTGAATTAACGCATTTTTAAGGACAAACTGGAATGACCAAGTATGTCTTGTCTCTTCAAATTGTGGTATAGGACAAGAAACAAGCACCATAATTTCTTACATTGCTAATTAAATTGGATTTGATAAAAGGAAATGACTTGATTTGATTGAAGTACAATCATAAAAGAAAATAATGGCATATCTTATATCCCATTAAGACTATGCATGTAATAACGAAGAATAAATACCTGTTTTATATGTTTAGAAATTAGAAGTAAATGTGCGATAATAATGAAATTCTTCAAGACCAACTTGCTATCTTCTAAAAGTTAGGTGCTGGTTTGATAATTAGACAATAGCTTGGGGATCAAAGCTGCAGTTTCGCAATTTTTAATTAGGGATGTGACGATGGTGCGACGATTTTTGTTTGATACTGACCCAGACCACGTGCCCCCACAGGTCCTACCTACTTTATAAAAGAGATAGTTATGTCGGGGGACCACACTTTCATGACTCACCAACTCTAAATAAATAGGCATATGTGCTTTAAGCCTGTCAAAATCGGTGCTCTAAACCAATTAAAAATTTTCATGTAGATTTTAGGGTTTCAATTTATTACTCTCTCTATTCCAAAAAAATATTTCTCTTTTCTTTTTTTATCCGTCTCAAATTATATTTTCATTTCTTAAGTTAATTTTTTAGTTTTCTAATATATCCTCATTTATAATACATAGTAATAAAAAACAAAGAACAACTCAAGTAAAATATTAATAAGTCAAAGGTATATTAGGATATATATATATATATTAAATTGTACATTTCTAAAAATATTAAATGATATTTCCTTAATCTATGTGAAAAATGAAATGGGAATATCTTTTTGGGATGAATGGAGTATTTAATTTGGGCATCAACATCCTCACGTAGGTCATTAATTGGTTAAGAGCATTGAATGCTCTGAATGAGTAATATTACAAATCTGATTCATCTCATGTCCACCTCACATTTACTTTGTTGAATTGTTTATATATCGCAATATATAAGCAATCTAAAGGGGTTGATTTATGGTAGACGTGAGATGAGATAGACATTTGACATTATTTAAAAAAAATTGATATTTTAAGAATACTGAATAGTCGTCATTATTAATGAATAATACTGAATAGTCATCATTACTAATGAAAAATTCGGATATGTGTTTAAGGGATTCAATTATAAATTGAGCTCTTTAAGTTCATATGTCGATTTTTAATTTTGTTACAAAAGATAAAGTAGATAAGTGAGGAATGACTGAAATTTATTCCTCATGTACATATACATACACAAAGGGTAAAAGTTCAAAAAATTGAAATCTCCGTTTTGTTTTTGGTTTTCTCCACACGTCTGATCTGCTCACCTAACCGAAATCGTTCGTAAATCATAAAGTCCAGTTCAGAAAAGGGAAATTGGCGCTTTGAACTTTTTTGAGATCGGAAGATCCTATAGGTGAAAATTTTGTTACCAAGGTCCCTAAATGTAAATTATGTAATAATACCTTTTTAGCACAGTTGGTCCGTTTTATCGGAAATAATCCATTTCTTACTGTTAAGTTGTTATCCCTTTTCAAACACCTGAAACAAAATTTTTAAAGGCAAAATTGTCACGAAATAACAATCAAAACTCGCGACTCAAACAATCTCACAGGCGAAGGTGCCAAACACAATGAGGAAGACGACTAAGAAGTAAGAATCCAGTCCACCCATTTCTATTTTAGCACAGAGATTCCAGTCATTTTAACAAGGTATTAGGTGCATTTTGGTTGTACAACACTCTCTTTCCATCGATTCTTGTAGATGATAGAATTTTTAGGTATATGTTCAATTTTTTTTGTTGTGTTGAATTAAATAATGTGCAACAGCTTGTTGGTTGCATTAACAGGAACGTTTGTCGATTGCTCTTTCCAAAAAACTATAGAATCACAGAGATCAGTTACACCAAGTGCCCAAATGCTTCAAACTTGTAAACCTTGTGGCCCGTGGGACTAATTGCACCAAATTATTGACATCCCGGTTTTTAATTGGGGACCAAAAACAAAGGCCAAAGCGAGTACAAGAGTAAAACTCAAAATCAATTGTCATTAACATTCAAATCATTTAGTAGCAAACTCGTGGAGATAAATTGCTCAAATTGACAATAGAACCAACATAGATTTCAATTGTCATGACCTTCAAACTACCATAGAAAAAACAAAACTGTAACACTTTATTTTTTGACTTATAGTACCAAGCTTTGTTTGATGTCTGGGAAGGGGATAGCAACTCAATTGTAAGAAAGAATGGATGGATTCCATTGGAAAAGACCAAAGGCACCAAAATGTATCCCGTTTACATCAAAATTTCCTCCTTATAGGACCTTAATGCAAAAAAATTCAATGTTTAAGGACCAAACACACCAATTTCACCTTTCTTTCCCCCCCCCTTTTTTTTTTTTGTGTGTGTGAGGGGGGTGGAATGGGAGGGTTGGGGTTGGTGGGATTCAAACTTAAAACTTTCTACCTAGAACATAAGCATCCAACTATTACGCCATAATTTAAACATGTTAGATAGATAGATGCTAAATCATAGATGGTTTAAATTTTTCCAGATTGAACTTCGTGAAACAAACTTGGCACGGCATTAATTTCACAAGCTTCCTTGGTTTTGTACCATCTTCATATGTGATTTAAAACTTTTCGAGATTTAGATAATCTTATTTATGTTAGTATATACAATATTTTTTAGCGGTCCGAAACGATTGTTCCAAAGGTCTCTAACAGACATTTGTTCCCTCACAGGAAAACAACAATTAAGGCAGCAATTGCAAACGAGAGCAAGTGAGGAGCCAAATTAGGTCTGACTCATGGTAGTGGGTTAGACAGGGACATCGACTGTAACATCCTATAAAATTTTAAGCAACGTATATCGTTATTTTGATAATAATTAAATACTTATTGGATTATTATCAACAAAAAAAGTTATAAAATTATTGAATTGAATTGTATCAAATGTAAAGTTACAAGATTATTACTCAAATGAATGCCTAAAATTTGGAATGGGGCTATTGAAAACATGATTATTATTTTTGACAATGATTGAATTAGAATATGATTATTAACAACGCAATCGTTCTTTTTTACGATGATTGGACAATTATTGAAATGACACTAATTGAAGATTACAAGATTAGTACTCAATTGAACGTTCAAAACTTAGAATATAACAATGTGAATATATTGAATTGCATCAATTGTACGAATACAGGATGATCATACTAAGAATTTGAATATGGCAATGTGACTGTATTGTATTAATTGAAAGGTTATTGTCCTTCAAATAAATGCCAAGAATTTAGATACGGTTATTGACAATGTGAATGTTATTATAACGATGATCAAGTAACCAGTTGAGATACCACAAATGTAAAGATTGATGATGATTAAATAGTCACTTGAGTTGGCATCAATAAGTGTTACTCGAGTAAGGCCTAAAGACAAGAATGTGACTATTGAATTGTATAACTCAAAGTGTAGCCACTTAATTGAAAAGCCAAATTAAATTGAAGGACTCAAGTTACATAAGATCAAAGCACGATGACTTAATTATAAGGTGACACAAGTATAAAGACTCCTCGAGCAATTTGACATCTTACCCTCCAAGTGTGCGGCACCAAATCGCGCCACCTATCACCTTTGAATTTGCTGATTTCAAAGGTTAATTGAAACCAACTAAATCCGGATATTTTCTAATAACTATAAAGAGGGGGAATGGAAGAATTGTTCTCACTGAACCCCCAACCAACCCTACATTTTCCCTCTCCTTCTCTACGTCCCTATCTCTCCCTTCCTCTCCACTTCCATATCTTGACTCTTTCTTCCCATGCTTTGCTTCTTATTAGTGAGTATCAAGAGCTTCAAAAATAAAAGAAATTCGTCTAAATGAAGTGAGAGGGGGAAAGCAACCCTTAAAGCCTACCAAACACTTGGTTTTGCACTTGAAAATAACCTCTCTTCATATATATAATAAATACAATTTGAAATATCACTTTGATAAAGGAAAATGAAGGTTTTAAGGGCATTTATCAACAACTCAAAGAATCTTTAGAAAAATTAAGTTAAAGAAGTGAGTAATTAATGTTTTGATTCCGTTTTTGCATTTATGATATTTTAATACGATAAGTATGATTTTAATTGAAGTATTCCATGAGACAAACATGGATTTGGTGCATTGAAAAGAAATATTGATTTATTGCATTTGAATCACTAGTTGCTCTACCGGTCTTGTATTGAATTGTTTTAAATTATTCCCCCCACTATAACCTATTCAATGATCCCGAAATAGGGAAGATTGGTGTGGTGTTTGCCTTGAATTAAAACTTCGATAAGTCAACTGGGGTTAATTGTGGATCCATTTAATTGTACATAGTCATGATTGAATTGATATGACTCTTACGCGCACCACGGGTAGTAGGTAGTTTAACTAGTGATAGGGCTCTCTTGTACATTAAAAAGCTGTGTACATTTAATGGTTTTCTCGAAAATGAATCTTTCAAATAAAAGGTGAATCAAAGGGTTTTGTTACTCACTGAGTACTTCATACTCACTCCATTCTTTCTACAATTTTTGTAGATGATTGAAGCTATGACATTTAAAAGCAAGGCAAGGCAAGCCAGGCGTTGGAACATCCTCGCGAACGGGAGTAGAGTTTGCATGTGGTGGAAACATGTCTTTGAAACTAATATAAGAAGGCATTTTATAGTTAAACCAATTTATGAGGTTTATACTTTTTGTAATAATAAGTATGCTCACATTTCTATAAATGTATTTCTATCAATTGAAAACTTACCTTTCAGTATGATAGCTTCCCAAGAATTTGTCTTGACTAGCTTAATTTTGTTTGCTTTAGTAATCAATGAAATATATCTATTAATATAACTTGTTGTGTCCTTTGCAACTTATTGATAAACTAAGTTTTAATGATTCTTTAAAATCTAAAAACTTGTTAGTTTAAGTAATTAGCCTTATCAAGACCAAAGTCATTTTGTTCGTTTTGTACGTCCCGTCCTCGCTATTTGTATTGAAACTTCCGCTATGGAATTTGTTAATCAATATAAGATACTCGAAAATATTGTAAAATTAGCGGGGGCGTAGTTCCGATCTCTCCCTAGACGTACACATTGTGGGAAATTATTGACAACCCACATGTGGACTGACCCATATAATATCATGGTATGTGTGCGTCTAGCAATAGAATCCTGCTAGACGTCTCTCTTTACTGAAACAATTAGCAGAATCAATTAATATCGTAGTACTTGGCCTCAAAAAATGTCATTAAATGAGCATAGACCTGATTGATTTAACTGAATTTGGAGAAGCAGGTAGCTACTCATAGGCTAGCCCGGTTCGTACGCCCAGTATGGTCAAAGTTGATTTAATTTGAAGCCTGGCTTTCATTCGTTTCTAAAAGTGTTGTTGGTGCAAGCCCACAAACCCTGTTCATTCTAGCTTTGCTCAAGCTTCAGGCTCGAGTTGGGGCTAGACATTCCCTATAATAAAGTAATTCCCTGGCAATCCAAACTGAGGATAAAGAGCAAGCAATGTGTCCTCGCTTGAAGGGGTTAGGGGTAAAGTTTAAGCTTGGTTCTCAAAGAAGTCATTAGGAGATCATTTTTACTCTACTGCCATCTCTTTATATCAAACAGGTCTTCAAATTTCCTATATTAGAAGTTGATCACATATGATGGATTTAAATTATGTTGATATGGTTTTTTCTAGGGATGACATTAGCACTGACGATTTTCTCTACTTTAGAGACCACACGTTTGGTAGTTCCTCATGGTTTGGTAAATTCTTTATGTAAATTTCCCTATGAATATATCCGTGGGGTTCGATTTTTGGGGATGCGAGAATTTACAAAAGGAGTCATACTATTTGGACATATAGGTACACCAAAACTATAACAAAAGGGGTTTTAAGTTACACTATTAACCTTACACAATTTAAGGGGATTGAAAGTGATTTTAAAGGTAATAAGGTAATTTAGACCCTATTATGTTATAGTTTTTTCTCATATGTGTGTTTAAATAGATTATTATAATTCTTTACGAAATTGTGAGTGACCACCTCAAGCACGTGTTCTCCAAAGTGAACAAAATCATCATATTAGACGTCATCTCAAAAAGACATGCATTAACAAATTATTAGCATGCTCTTGCATATATCTGACTAGTTCACGGAGTTAGGTTTTGCTTCCAAAATCTATGGGTTCGTGAAAATTTGAAATAAAATATACAATATTGTCCCCTTTTTCTACTGAGTGACCACCACCTCATGCGTCTCAAATGTATTTTTTTCATCACTGTTAATGAGTTAATTATCTGAGGCAGTAATAAATAAATGAGAGTATAATGTTAAAACTACTTTACTGTAGACATGTTGTCATTGTATTAGGGCATGGGATCAGATCACGGTTAAAAATTGTACACTGTTGTATTTTGTTCAATCAGAACAATTGATAAAGATGATTGGTAGAAGTAGGAAAAGGAAAAGAGAAAAATTAAAATTAAAATTAAGGATTGTACTATGCGGTCACAGTTGTGCAATTTCAGACGATAAAAGCCTTCTATGCTACCGCACAGTATTGTTCGGTGCAGCCACACAAGCCTATATTTGCATTTGAGAAATTCAAATTTGGAAGCACCTTTTCGTCGTTTGTTATGTCTTTGCACATTCAAATTGATGCCTATTTGCGATCAACAGTTGGAAATAAATTGGAGTTCAATTTTGAGTTTAAAAAACACAACAACATCACAATCTAATATCAAAACTAAAATTATCAATCCAAAATCATTCCTACCAAGTACCAACTCAATTTCAAAGTGTTCATCAAGTTCTTCACTTTGACTTGATAAAATGATTGATTAATCCTCGAAACCTGTTACCAGTAAATCTCTAACGTATAAACAACTCATTAGAGGAGAGGGTGGCAATAATCACTTTAAGATAATGATTCAAAATCAAGTCTCTATTTTCGTGTTCATTTCTTCCTTATTATGATTTATTTTGATCTCTAGTTTGTTTTGTGATGATTTTAGATTCTATCTTTAGTGAATATTTTCCAACATATGGATCCATTTGACAACATCTTAAGATGACGAAAAAATTTCTAGTACTCTATGACTACATAATCCATCATACATGATAAAATCAAGAACTAACATGTGAAAGATCGTCTCAATTTGTTAATTAATTTGGGCCCCTTAATATATATATATGTGTGTGTGTGTGTTTCATTGGTTAGGAGTACTGTGTTTTCAGTACTCATAGAATACGAGAAATTTTCTAAAATGACAGTCTGATAAGGGCAAGGTTCAAACAAGGAAAGACTTATAAAGACTTATAAATAGATGTGAACTTTGTTGAACACATGAAAAGTTGAAGTATAAAAGGGTGTGCCAGGCTAAAAGTGTGGCTATAAACAGACACGTATATTTAGGGGGATTCAATAATGGGGTACACCTTGATATATAGGGTTCTTTTCACCTTTTGTTACATGCTCCAACCCACCCACCTCCAAAAAACCCTCTTTCTTCTTTTCTTCTAACATATATGAGTGTAATAATGTGATCAATTTTATGTAAGTTTGGGTATGATTTAGTTTGGTTATAGTTTAGGAGAACCAAATCGAAACATAAACCACTTGTTTTTTAAAAAATGTGTTATTTTTGTAATAGTAGAACCTAACTAAAATCAAATTAGCTATTTTTGTTTTGGTTTGGTATAATTAAGATTACACAACAATATTAAAAAAAGCCAAGATTTATGTAGTCTAGTGGCATTCTAGTTAGATTCGCACACCTTTCATCAAGGGTTCAAATCCCCACCCTTACTATCTCACTGTTAGTATTAAAAAAAATAATATTAAAAAAAAAGTGGTTAGAAACAATAAGCATGACTCGTTTATGTGTTAGTTACAGTCTAATATATAGTGAAAAACTTTGCACTTTTTGCGGGGGTGCACCTATTAGTCGCCCTTGTAGAGCTCGCTCTATAGCGTCCGTTTCTTGTAGAGGTGGCAATTATACCCTAGAATTTCAGTTAGAAGTGTGGGAATAGAGAAACAAAAGCGCTGTTCTATTCACCCGCCAGACGCACACTTGTCATGCTGTGATTGGACAGCTCGCATGTGGGTTGTCCAATCACAGTACGCCATATAGGTACCTTGTTAGATGTCTGACGTTTGATCAAAATTAAGCAAAAGAGAATGCCTAACAAGTTTTATTCTTTGACTTTAGAAATGTAATTCTAGAAATGTGTTAAATAAATTTATGTCTCAATATATTATACTTAATTTATATGATTTCTTAATTATAATCACACACACACACACACATATATATATGCAAACACCACTATCAACATCAATTTCGTAGCTTCCTTTAAATTATTCAGAGAGATTATAGTCAATTAACATTGGTTTATTGAATATATATATATATATATGTATATAAATAAATGTGAAGAATATTAGAATAACTTATATGGGTGACTTCTGACTTAACATTACTCTACTTTTCAAAACAGATGGACATCACATTTTTCAAAAGTTCTTTCTTTTTAATATTAATTAATTATTTTTTCTATCCATTTTTTTTGAAGGGGTTTTTTCCATCCATTTAATTAGGAAGTAAATGTTAATTTTGTCAAGTCAACAACTAAATAATATTGTATTTTTCAGTAAACTTTTATATATATATATATATGTGTGATATGATATATCCCAGGTTCTGTTAGGGGTGAGTTTTATCTGGCCAGCCTCATTAGCGAATACTGATTTGTTTATTTATCCAATTATTATAAATTATGAAAGTTAAATATAGCCCTAGAGATGCTGATATCTGATAGCTACTAGCTAGTACTACATTAATATTTAAATAATAATATAAATATCTAAAATTTTTCTGAGATGATCTGTTAATTAGTGTTGTTTCTAGAACGTGAAATAAAAAAAAAATTACTATTACTAAGAAAACTAGAACGTGAATTAAAAAAAAAAATTAGTATTACTAAAAATTGTCACAAGAGGATCGGCTTAGTAAATCTCACCATATCACAAACCTTACGATGAATCATATATGTATATATAGTTGCATGCCCAAAAAGGGGAAAAAAATGTATAGAAGAGACAAGTGATGATAGGTAATTTGTTCATAATTTTCAGGCCAATATGCTCAGCCAGGTTTCAAATTTTCTTCATAGTTTTCGTTTCTCAAAATATGTTGCACCACAAACTTTTGGGATCGGGTAAAACAAAATTCGGGTCACCCAACTTTAGAATATTTGTAAAATTGTTAAATGTTGGTGTGTATTCAATGTCATATTTTCATTGATATGCTTTAAGCTTGTTATAAAGTGTTCTATGTAAAGTTTTGTGGGGAAAAAAAGAAAGAAAGAGTTTTATGACGTAGATTTTGATTTTTAAAAAATTGATTTTTCTTCTGAGAAGGTGCAGTGGAAAAGTAAAGGAAAGTTATTAGGAAGTGTATTTTATTATTATTATTATTATTTTTTGAGAATATTAGTTGGTATTAACATTTGACTTGTTGACCAACTTTTGATTTAAGATAAATAAATAAAAGCTTCCCCGTCCAAGCTCATCTCTACGCTTCACTGTCAAAATTTTAACATCTTTACTCCTTACCATTTAACTACTATTAGGAACATTCTTGACATTATAGAAGCTCTAAGCGAATTTTGTATGAAGTCCTTCTAATAATACATAATCCTAAACTTTGGACCTTAGTAAACTTTTTTCTCTCTCTTATTTTTTATTTTTATTTTATTATTTTTTGGTTCTTTACATAAAAATTCTCATTTTTAATAGGGTTTTGAGAAATACCTCTTAAATTAAAACTAATTGTAAAATGCATTTTCTATTATAAAACTACTCTATAATAATTTTAATTAAAATTCAATTCTTTATTATTTTTTTCAACCTTATTAAAGTAGTAATCTTTTCAATAATAAAAAAGTAGCCATCCTCAATGTCACAGCGGCCACTGCTTTGAACCATCAACTGCTAAATTCAACCACCGGCAACCCCTACCACCACAACCACTTAGTAAAAATAAAAAAAAAAACAAAGGGAAAATCACATAAATAGAAAAAAATAATGTTACCAATATAAGGGAAATGTTCACTTTAAAAATATTTTCCACACCAAAAAAATCATGTTAAAAGTGAAAGAGAAAATGTTACAGTAACAAAGACTACCGGAAATGGTAACGCCACGTGATAACATTATTTTCAACTTTGTCAAATACATTATTTTCAATGTAAACAACTAAACTATCATTCATCTATTGATCTCTTATTTAATTGCCCAATCGACTTTCCACAATCTTTACATAGAAAATAATCTTTCAACACTAACAGTGGCAACATGACGGAGGTGAATGATTTGGGATTGGGAAATGAAGAGAAGAAATGATAATATAAAGATAAAATTAGAAAAGACAAGACTGGGATTGGAACTTGGGTTTTGGGAAGAGTATTATATATATTTTTACCTTTTTAGTTGGTTTTGTGGGTGGCGGTATATGCACTCCTAACTTTAAAAAAAAAAATAAGAGAAAAAATAAAAATAAAAATAATTATAAATGAAAATTCTACCTAGTCTACTGGGGTCCAGTGCCCCCAAATGACCCCATGTCCCTCCGCCACTGTAGGGGTAAAATTAAAAATAGTTTTGCTCAAGGGGTAAATTTTAAGTGACTTCTCTAAAATATGGTAAAACCTCAAATTATCTCTTTCCTTTTTTTTTTTCCATTTTTTTCTTAAGAAATTTAAATGAACCTTAAAATTTAATTTTTAAGGTGTTGTAAAAAAAAAACCATAATTTTTAGGGGGCCCTAAAAGGTTGTCTAAAAGGTCTAATCTAATAGAATGATACCACGTAACAAATTATAATCTAACTAAATAATAATCTAATAATTGCCAAACACTTTGTTAATTTGTATGAACACACTATTCATCATAAATCCTCCTTGAGAAACACTCCACTATATGCCTAACAAGTAACAACAATATTCAGAGATGCTAAATGGGCTAGAAATCCTAGTGATCTCCGATCTCTGCTTTAATTAGCAGACATACATTTTTCTATCTTGGTGATAGGTCCCATTGCTCGGTGTTCCAAAAAATAGAAAATTATTTTTCTGATTCTCTACTGAGCTTGAGTAGCATTAGCATGCCCTCTGTCACGTCCCGCATGTGAGATAAAGAGATACACAAAAGACGAAGTTAGGTCCTTTGAAAAAAGGACGGAGATTGGGAGGTATCGGGCTGTACAAACCATCCGAACCCGTCAGTTTGATGATTTCGATTCAGTTTCATCCCAAGACGGAGCAGGTGAGCAAAATAACATGCCGCATTGAACTAACAGCTACATAAAAGAAAAGACACCCGGAGGCCGTTGAAGCAGTGCCGGGTTAGTGTGGTGTGGGCAAGTACACTCCTCTCACGAGTAACATAATCACAAGGACTTACGATACTCCTCGAGCAACAAAACAAAAATATCGCAAAGCATTAATGAGGGGATTCAAAGCCCAAATATAAACTCAAAACTAAGTGAAGGCAAACTGATTCAGCTACTCCAATATGCAAGCCTTTTTCTAGGGGTGGTGTAAGACCTGACAAGATTGCCATTTTCTTTAGCCACTGTAATAGCCACGTTTTTTTTTCATTCTTTTTTTTTTTTTTAAGGGGTAATAGCCCCGTTTCGGTGGTTGATCAATTTCACTTTAAAAAAAAGAAATAGAAAAGAAATAAAAAATAATTGTATTTCATTCTTTTTTTTTATTTGGTTCAATTGCGAGACTTTTTGTGCCCCAATTCTAGTTATATATACATATATATATAGAGAGAGAGAGAGAGAGAGACTCCTGTATATGCATTTTTTTTTAATTTTGAAAGGGTGATGTTTGTGCTAGAAAATTATCGCATTAACCCGTTATATTATAATTATGCATGCTTTGATTTGGTTCAAATTAAAACTGAGACGTCCTATTCTAATTATGCATCTTTTAATAGTTTTTACTGCTTTGGTTTAATTCAATTTTGTTACTAAAATATTTTATTTTATTTATTGTATTTTTCCTTTTATAATTTGAGTCGTTTGTTTTAATCTCTCAACTTTATCATTGAATTTCATGATGATATATAGTGCACCCGTGTTGTGGTGTCCATTTTAATTAAGATTCTTTAAGATATTTTTCTTTGGCCATATATATATATATATATATGCGCGCTTGTAGTTTAGATGTTTGACACATATGCACACAAATATAATAACATGTCTGTGTGTAGACAAAATAAAATTTCTGATATATATCGTTATTATTATTAAATTATACGTATTATTATTACTATTAGCTTTTTCTTCAATTCAATTCATTTTGTTTATAAATTCATTAATTAGTGTTAGAAATTAGTTAATACTGAATTTCATGGTAACCTTTTTTAAGTACTCACTAGGGGTGGCTAATTGATACTAAACATTATGTAAGTTTGGGTGTGAGTGTGATAATGTGACCAATTTTATGTAAGTTTGGGTATGATTTAGTTTGGTTGTAGTTTAGGAGAACCAAATCGAAACATAAACCGCTAGTTTTTTAAAAAATGTGTTATTTTTGTGATAGTAGAACCTAAATAAAATCAAATTAGCTATTTTTGTTTTGGTTTGGTATAATTATGATTACACAACAATATTAAAAAAAGCCAAGATTTATGTAGTCTAGTGACATTCTAGTTAGATTCACACACCTTTCATTAAGAGTTCAAATTTCCACCCTTACTATTTCACTGTTAACATTAAAAAAAATAATATTAAAAAAATTGTGGTTAGAAACAATAAGCATGACTCATTTATGTGTTAGTTAGAGTCTAATATATAGTGAAAAACTTTGCACTTTTTGCTGGGGTGCACCTATTAGTAGCCCTTGTAGAGCTCGCTCTATAGCTTTCGTTTCTTGTAGAGGTGGCAATTCTACTCTAGAATTAGAAGTGTGGGAATAGAGAAACAAAAGCACAGTTCTATTCACCCGCCAGACGCACACTTGTCATGCTATGATTGGACAGCTCACATATGGGTTGTCCAATCACAGTACACCATATAAGTACCACGCCATATGTCTGACGTTTGATCAAAATTGAGCAAAAGAGAATGCCTGACAAGTTTTATTCTTTGACTTTAGAAATTTAATTCTAGAAATGTGTTAAATAAATTTATGTCTCAATATATTATACTTAATTTATATGATTTCTTAATAGCGCGCACACACACAGATATATATATATATATGCAAACACCACTATCAACATCAATTTCGTAGCTTCCTTTAAATTATTCAGAGAGATTATACTCAATTAACATTGGTTTATTGAATATATATATATATATATAAATGTGAAGAATATTAGAATAACTTATATGGGTGACTTCTGACTAAACATTACTCTACTTTTCAAGACAGATGGACATCACATTTTTCAAAAGTTCTTTCTTTTTAATATTAATTAATTATTTTTTCCATTCATTTAATTAGGAAGTAAATGTTAATTTTGTCAAGTCAACAACTAATTAATATTGTTGAACTTTATTATTGGGTAGGTGGGGGGTGGTTTTTAAGTTTTTTATTATTTTCAAACTTTTTAAAAAAAATTTAAAAGCTTTAAGGGGGTATAATCGTCCTTTTGTTAAAATTTTAGTGGAATAATGTAAAAAAAGGACGATTTGTGCATATTTATCAAAGGTTGGAGGTTGTGCGTCACAAAATAAAAGTTGGGGACGAAATCGAGACTAAACTGAAAGGTTGGGGACAATTTATGAAATTAACCCTCTGTTTATTTGTGTTGCTTTATCTTGAAGGGTTAGTTTCCGGCCGCGAAATAGGGGAATTTTGGCAACAAATGCTGCTGGAAATTGCAGCAAAATTGCTGCCATTTTCGGCAGCATACAGCACAAATGGGGGGATTCTCCCCCCATTTTGACAGCAAATGCTGTCAAAATGGCAGCAATTTTGCTGTCATTTTCGGCAGCATTTGTGTTGTCGGAGCAGCCAAAATAGGGGAAGAATCCCCCCATTTCACTGTCATTTTCCGATAGCAAAATGGAGGGATTCTCTCCCTCATTTTGGTAGCAAATGCTGCCGGAAATGGCAGTAATTTTACTGTCATTTCGGCCGTATTTGTGCTGCCGGAGCATCAATTCCGGCTGCTGGACTTTCGGCCGAAAGTGGGTGGGTGAGAGTGATTTTTAAGTTTTTTATTATTTTCAAACATTTTTTAAAAAATTTAAAAGGTTTAAAGGGGTATAATCGTCTTTTTGTTAAAATTTTAGTGGAATAGTGTAAAAAGAGACAATTTGTGTATATTTATCAAAAGTTGAGGGCTGTGACGCGACAAAACAAAAGTTAAGGATGAAATCGAGACTAAACTAAAAAGTTGGGGAAGATTTGTGAAATTAACCCTATCTTGAATAACTAAACTTAGCTAAAGCCTTGTAACTTCTATTTCAAATTAGAAATAGAAAGAGAATTAAATCCATAAACATGAAACCTCATAGAATATGTGGATACATTTGGTTTGACGTCATCGAGCCTCCATGGGCCAGAATCCACCATCTTTGTCATGGAAAGCATATGAGCTCGCAGCTGAGTTTCTGAAACCATTTTTTATGTACAAAGATGAACCAAAAAGCTATTTTAAGATTTTCTAATTTATATATATATATATATAAAAGAATATATTTCTTGGTTCTTGCACGGCAGAACCCTAGAAGCATACATACTGTTTATCTTTATTACCAGTTTCGACAAGTTCCCCCGTGACAGAAATTTTCTTAATTTGGATATTAATTGATAATAATAATTGAAGCTTAACAGTAGAAAACATACACTGTAATGCCATCATAAACTTCACTATACCACCTAATCATTCCAGGGGGTGAATTTTACCCTTGCCCACACGCTTCTCTCCCTCTCATCACCCCAAGCCAACCCCACGCCACCCCGCCCACCCCCCATCTCACTCTTCATGATTTTGTTCAGTGAAAGGAGGAAGTGGGCAGGGCCTTAATTTTACATAAAACTCCAAGATTTCATTAACTCTTACTGTACAAAATTTTCTTGGAGCAAAGTGGGTTCCAAATTTTCATTACTTTCTGATGGTTACTTGGTGGGGATTATCTCAGTTCCACTCATCAGAAGAGTACCAATGGAGGGTGGGGGCTTGATCATCTGAAAAGAAAGTACTGCATGATTCCTCACCGGAGAAAAAGTTGTGCTCTTCAATTTTGACAAACTGGGGCATATATGCTTTGTGGGCATCTCCAATAATGCTTGCTTTAGTAGTGTCTGAAAACTGGAAACTGCAATTCATATTCTCGACATCCATGAATACATGTGGGCTCTGTTGAAGAATCCTATTCCCAGTTGTTGAGGATGAAATAGCTGCTGTTGGTCTATTATTATTATTATCATCATTATTATTGTTGTCGTCCTCATTTAAGATTGCACTTGAATCTGTGCTATCAGATGATCCATCTTTGTTTTCAGCACCCATAATTACTCCACTACTGTTTTCTTTGAAATTCTCAAAGTTTGCATCGTTACAGACTCTACTTTTTTCATCAGTTTCTGACACTAGTGCCTCTTCCTTGACAGAAAATTTTTTGCTTTCAGCACCTGCATTCAGCTTTGCTTTCAGCTCCCTGATCTTCAAGTTCAATGAAAGATGCCATTAATAAGTTAGTGGAGAATCATCTTGAAACCAAACAGAACCAGTTCAAAGAAAACTTAAATAGCATATATACCTCCGTGAGTAAAGCTTCATTGTCACACTGGAGAGTTTCATAGTTGAGTTTAAGAGCATCATAATTGGCTTTGAGGAGGCCATAATCCCTCTCCAATTGCTTGGTTTTCCACCGTGCCCGGCGGTTTTGGAACCAAACAGCCACCTGTCTTGGTTGCAGCCCAAGTTCTTGTGCTAGCTTCACTTTTCTGTCAGGTTCTAGCTTGTTTTCGATTTCGAAATTCTTTTCTAGTGCCTTCACTTGATCAACGTTCAATCTCCTTTTCTTTTGGCCTAATTCTTCAACACAGCCTTCCTCATCTAATCCTTCAAACATGCTCTGAAACTCCCTCTTGTAAACTTGATTGTTCCCTTGGTCATGTTCATCTGTACCAGCCAAAACAGCAGAATTATGAATACTAGTAATAATCATCTTACAAGACACTAAAAAGAAGTTTAGACAGTACTGTTTGGATAAAATTTTCATTCATGGAACAGGCTAGAGGGACAAAAAAAACATTATTTGCAATGAAAACTAACAAGGAAATATTTTGAAGCAAAGCACCTGTTGTGTTAGGACAGATGGACATGAGAGCACCCAATGAATCACTACTGCCAAGTCTCTTCATGCTTGATGACTGAGCAAATTGTACCAAACTTTACACAAAATCTATTAGATCAAAATCAGCAAAATCTGTGTCCTTAAAGACACACTGTGTGTTTGAGTGTTTGTTTTTCAAGAACAAGTCTCTTCATTTTCAAGAAAAGGTGGAAGCCAAACTCTCACGAGTCATAACCAGACAATCCCAAGAGGCATAGATTTGTATACATGTTTCACTATGCAACCTTTTCTCTTTCTTGGGTACTCCATCTTTCTCCTTTTTTATCACTTTCTTTTCCTCTGAATTCATCAAAAAGAAAAAGCAAACAAAACCCAGAACCCAAGAAATAAAGATCCCAAAAACTCACAAAAAACAAGGTAATCAAAAGCTGCACCCTTTCCTTTACATGATTACTTCAATCAATTCAAGAACCTTATATTGGACAAGAATGCTCCCAATTGTTCATGAATTACACAGGCCAAATTGAGGAATGGTGGGGGTAGGGACTAGAGGGATGGGAGAGATCGGTAGACCAGTTCAGTACCCAGCTGGCAACTCAACTTTCTCTGTCCTTAAATAAAGCCGTCTGGGGTCACACATAGGGTTAGAATTTGACTGGGGTTAGGTACATCTTGCAATCTGGGTTTGAGTACAAAATGAATGCCAAATGAAACTCAAATTCATGCCAAATTCAAATCTCTCATCCACCGGCTATAGCCGGTGGTTTTCGACCGTTCCGGGGAGATATTTCTTTTAGGCGGTGCTAATCTGAGGAGTCCGTTACGGCTTGGCTCGGCTTTAGTCGAGCTGGCTATTTGAGTTCATGTTTTTGAAGAATTAGAGGAAAATTACACACGCAGACTCCAATCTTTTCTTAATAGATCATATAGGCCCGTGAACTAACCCATTTTCCTTTTTTTTTTAATTCTTTTTAAAATATGAAAGTCACCAACATAAACTAATTTGGTTTTTGTCACGAGACAATTATAACGAAAATAACGCTATTTGAGTCTCTGTTACTAGTAGCAATGATGATCTCCAGTTCATATAACATAACGATATAGAATAAAATGACAAATTTAATGAAATATAGAGATATACGAGTATTAGAGACAATAAATAAAACTACTCCAGAATTGAGCTGGAATGAATCCAATAATAGTATATATGCTAAAAACCATTTAAAATTATATACAACATCAAATGAAATGACCTAATTTTCCAAAAAGCATATTATTATGAATCTATATATATATTAAATGATAGTTTGCCTAGCGTAATTGTAATTTTGTCTGGCGCAATTAGAAAATCTTTTCTGTCTAAAGCCATATCTGGCACAATTGCTTATAATGCCATACACACCGGTTCTCACTTTAATAAAAAAAATTGTTACAAATGTAATAGTGAAGGGTTGAACTGTTGACCTACATGTTGAGTAACATTCTTTTAAACCATTATATCAACTCTTTTATTTGTTAATAATTTTCATTTATATATTACTATTCTTGTGTGTTTTCACATAAAAAAATATTATTATTAATCACATATATAATTAAAAGATAATTATATTGACACTACTTTTTTTTATTAATCCCACTAATTTTTCAAATATACTAAAATGGTCCAAATTAAAATGAGATGGATAACCATTTTATTCTTAACAATTATAAACATTTCTCCCCCCCTATATTCTTCCCCACACGTGCACCAAAAAAACCCTAATCAATTTATTTTAATTATTATAATAAAAAGCTATAAGAATCAAAAATAACAATTTTCTTTATTTTGTACAAAATAAATTTCCACAAGTTATTACTGTAATTAATAAGTCAGTTTTTTTACAATGTTTTAAATCATTTTGTCTGCAGCATCTCTAAATTCATAAATAATGAAATTGTATTTATGGAAGAAATAAAGAATTAATTTAATTAATGTTATAATAATTTCACACGAAAAGTAGAATTGATAGAATGCATTCTCCAATCCGGTTGGATTCCTTAATAAACATAAGTGTGAATATTTTTTTCTGTTTTTTAATACTAATTAACTTTCTCTAACATTGATTAGACCAATTAAGAAGAAGAATATTATTTTGTATTGCTATCTTCAGGTTTATCTTCTCGAGACTCAAAAATTTCTACAAAAATCACGCTTTGTTTTTTTCCTATAGTTACGAAATGAATAAATTGTAGTGTGTAAAATTTATTCGGTTAAAATGGTATTCAGGGAGGTTACTTTCTTATGGGTATGAAAATTTTTATATGAAGAGGTATCACATGAATATGGGTATGTACATACTCATACGTATTACTAGACTGTTAACTAATAATATTAAATAAGTTAAATGACATAAATGTAAAATATAGTAAAGCATTAATCGAGTACATAAACGAGTAACTATTAATATATTATTAATAAAATATTAATTTAACGTGTCAAATACTAAATTAAAAATGTATATTTACTGCTTTTGTACAATGCAAATCCAATGAAACGTATTTTTTCAATATTTTATTGTTCATTATTATTGAATTTTTTTAGAATTAGTCTTCCCATGTTATGCACGGGTGAAATGTTAGATTTATAGTTATAAAAATGAATTAATAAGTCAGTTTTTCTACAATGTTTAAATCATTTTGTCTGCAGCATCTCTAAATTCATAAACTATGAAATTGTATTAATGGAAGAAATTAAGAATCATTTTAATTAATGTTATAATAATTTCATATGAAATGTAGAATTGATAGAATGTATTTTCCAATACGGTTGGATTCTTGAATAAACATAAATGTGAATATTTTTCTCTCATTTATTTGAATATTTATTAATTTTCTCTAATATTGATAGACCAATTGAGAAGAAGAATATTATTTTGTATTACTATCTTCAAGTTTATCTTATCGAGACTCAAAAATTTCTCCAAAAAGCATGCTTTGTTTTTACCTATAGTTACGAAATGAATAAATTGTAGTGTGTAAAATTTATTCAATTAAAATGGTATGTTAGGAGGGTACTTTCTTATGGGTATGAAAATTTTTATATGAATGGGTGTCACGTGACCCATACGTATTCCTAGACTGTTAACTAATAATATTAAATAAGTTAAATGATATAAATGTAAAATATAGTAAAGCATTAATCGAGTACATAAACGAATAACTATTAATATATTATTAATAAAATATTAATTTAACGTGTCAAATACTAAATCAAAAATGTATATTTACTACTTTTGTACAGTGTAAATCCAATGACACGTATTTTTTCAATATTTTATTCTTCATTATTATTGAATTTTTTTAGAAGATCGGTCTTCTCATATAACGCATGGGTAAAATGCTAGATTTATAGTTATTATAGTTGATTGTGATTCGATCATTTGATTGCTAATTATTATAATTTTATATAAGTTAGACCTGTGAACTTCAATGGCGTGTTTGAAGGGGACCCAAAATTATAGAGTTAGTTATGAAACCAAATTTATGCTCAATAATCAGACATTTTACTACAAATATCCATTGGTGATTTGTGATTCGCATATCAAAATGTAATTCTAAACAATACAACTGGTATATTGCACTTTATTTATGACATGACATTTAAAAAAACTTAAATGTCAATTTTGATACGAATGTACATTATAACTCTAACGATTGTTATTATAAAATCATGTTACTTTTGTAAGAATTATATTTATTATTTGTTAGACTAAAGTAACAATGTGATATTATAGGTACTTGCACAACATAAAACGAAGCATCACCTAGTTAAAAGGGGTATGTCTAAGGTACTTTCTTATATGAGTATGAAAATTTTTATTTGAACGGGTATCGAACGAATACGGGTATGTACATGCCTGAGACATATTATTAGATTGTTAACTTATAATATTAAATAAGTTAGATGATTT
Organism: Nyctanthes arbor-tristis; assembly: GCA_963692815.1. Classification (NCBI taxonomy): domain Eukaryota; kingdom Viridiplantae; phylum Streptophyta; class Magnoliopsida; order Lamiales; family Oleaceae; genus Nyctanthes; species Nyctanthes arbor-tristis. Next base: position 72,161 of record CAVNYN010213410.1, read on the forward strand.
TAAAGTAAATATAGTAAAGTATTAATCGAGTACATAAAAAGGTAACTATTAATATATTATTAATAAAACATTAATTTAACGCGTCAAATACCAAATCCAAATTGTATATTTACTGATTTTGTTATTCAAATCCGATAGGTACGTATCTGTGCAACGCATACGTGAGACTTCTTTCTATTCCGCTATTGACAATGACATTGGTGTTGTATGATTTTTTTGGTATCTTGATATCCCGTCTTTTGAGAGACTTCGTTTATTGTATTTAGTGATAGTTATACTTTATTTTCATTTTAAGCTTTTCATCTAAGGTAAGTACGGGTACAATATAAAATATGATATTATTTTCTTTTACAATACTACAATACAATCATGCATAAATATATACATGAATAAAATGAGTTATGGCATGTGAATAATTTTTGAGTTTTTCTGTATGAGCTTATTCTACTTGACTACATTATCTTTCAATATTCTTGCTGGCTCTCTTCGCAACTCGAATTCTTTAATCAAAATTTATTTTCAAGGTGAAATATATGAACCTTTTTTATTTTATCAAATATATTCTGCTGTAAATGTCATTATTTTTATATTTTTTTATGACATCAATTATCTAAATTTTTAGTAAATGACTCTTGATGTCTCACTCTTTTACTAGATCTCTACCCGGGTGAAAAATCTAGTTAACTATTACTCAAGATATATATTATCATAATAATGAATTAAATATTCTTCTTCTAGTAGTTTGCTCAAATATATGACACAGCAAAGTGCAATTTCAGTACTAACATACAGCATAGCAGCAAAGGTTCTACCCTTTTCCAAATCTATGTTATTTTGTATGTATGGCTATATATAACTAAGTGTATATCACTGGAAGGTTGTTAGATAGCCTTCATTTTTGAATTAGTCAGAAGAATGATATCCCACACAAGATGTATGTTGGAATTCACTTTTTTTCAATGCATAAATTTACGAATATTTACAACTTACATGTACTCTTTGAACTACCTATCAATTATGAACCTAAAAACTTAAAAAGAATTTGATCAATTTGAATTCTACAATATTCAAAATTAACTACAAGTATTTATTTAAAAAAAAAAAAGAATCTTCTTTATGCCTTTCATTTCATGATCTAAAACCTTGATTAGTGTGCAATAAGTGATAAATCTATAATGTTAATTGTCAATATCATGTGCCCGTTTTATATCTTGCATGTGTGGCACTTAAAAGTTTCATAATCTGTGTACAATTTAGGTTCAACGAATCAAGACCGGATATTTTGAAGAATGTGATTGTTACTTGAGTCTAAGTGGTATGTATTTTTTTTTTTTTTTTGAAAAGGTCTAAGTGGTATGTATGAATAGCATAGAATAGAATGGGAAATGAGGATGAAACAATTAATATTAATAAGAAAAAGAAGTGTCAAGATTTGTAATGGTCCTAAAACTTAAATGGGCGGTACGAACATTATAAAAAAGCTTCACCAACTAAACTGTTGATGTGTTTGTACTCGTCCCCAAACCTTCATGGTGAATACAGATGTAGTGGTCCATCAACCCCATGGTATTGGACCGTTCTTTATGCAATTTTTAGATGGCAAAAAATAATTAATTTTTCAATATCAAAGATTACACTTTCATAATATTATATTACTTCTCTAAAATTTTAAATAGATAAAACAGTACGTCGATATAATAGGGGACAATTAGGGAGAGCTACCATTTCATATCATTCTTATTGATAAGACTGATAAAATTACAAATAGTTAATAAAATTTTAACTTATTTCTTAAACGATAATTCTTTGTGGGGTAATTTACACTTAACATCCCCAACCTTTCAACTTTTGATAGATTACGTCTCTAGTCTTTTAATTCAACTCTTGCAAGTCCCCAACCTTTCCCAAACCCAACTAGGCCCCCATGGACGGAATCCGTCAACTTTAACCATTAGTCAACTTTTTGACCAGGGACAATTTTGATAAAATACAAAAAATGAATATTCTAATTAAAAAATAAAAATAAATTAAAAAAAAGAAAAAAGGTCCCCACCCCCAAACACCAGCTACCATTTCCGGCAACCCTTTGGCTGCCGGAATGGCAGCTGGGGAGAGTCTTCCCCCCTGTTATTGCTGCAGAAATGGAGCAAGAACAGGGGGGAAGATTCTCCCCCCCCCCCAAGCTGCCATTTTTGGTAGCCGGAAATGGCAGATTTTCTGTCATTTCCGGTAGCCAAAGGGCTGCCAGAATGGCAACAGGGGAAGACCAAAGGGCTGTCAAAAATGCAGCAAGAATAGGGAAAGAAGACCAAAGGGCTTCCATTTCCGGCAGCAGAGGAAGACCCCTGCCATTTCCAGCAGTTGAAGGGGTTACCAGAAATGGCAGTTGGGGGGAGACTTCCCCCCTGTTCTTGCTGCATTTCTACAGTAAGAACAGGGGGGAAGACTCCCCTGGCTGCCACCTTTGCCTGTCGAAAATGGCAGCGGGTTGGGGGGAGTCCCCACTCCCGCATTTTTTCTTTTTTTTTTTAAATTTATTTTTATTTTTTAACTAGAATATTCATTTTTTGTATTTTATCAAAGTTGCCTCTGGTCAAAGAGTTGACTAACGGTTAAAATTGACAGATTCTGTTCATAGGGACCTGGTTGGGGATTTTGGAAAAAGTTGGGGACCCCCAAGAGTAGAATTAAAAGTTGAGGACGTAATCTATTAAAAATTGAAAAATTGGGGACGTTAAGTGTAAATTACCCTTCTTTGTTTTTCAGGATCGCATGTGATGAAAATAAGAATCTTAGTGACTAGACACATCAACTATGAGTTAAGAAATACGCTCTATGCTCTTTTTATTTATTTTCATATATATTTATATATGTGTGTGTGTATATATATATATTTGGGTTTCTGAAGTAGATTGATTAAGTTCACGTATTAAAACATAACAACCCCGTTTGCACAAACTGAGCTCAGCATGCTAATGTCGACCGCCCTGAGATTTTTCTAAAAACAGGAAGACCTTTTTAGGAAGAAAACAATCAATCTTGATTGGTAGGCAAAACCCTTTAATCACCATTTTTTTTCTTACTTAATTGATCTTAATTGCACGTCTTTTTTGGCCTCCAAAAGAAGAACACAAGTCAATTTTTGACACTTTCCAATTGTCGAGAATCAAATCAAGCCTTTTTAAAAACAAAAACTAATTAATGGGATCCAACAACTTTATTTCAAAATTTCAATTTGATGTGATTTGGATTTAGAGATAAGTAATCGAAAGTCGTAACCTTTGTTTTCTTCTGAAAAGCACACTTACGGCTCTATATGTTTTATGTAAAATTACTCTACTATAAGAATCAAACCATGACTGAAATACGCGCTTTGTACTCTACACCTTGACCTTGAGGCTTACCATACACTAGTCGTGCTTTTCAAGCATTAGTCTTACATGATCACATCACAAGGTACACCTACCGTTAATAAGCTTGTCACACTTTATATAGAACGCATTGAGCATCTAGTTAAATAATTAAATTTTTTATGATAATCTTAGTTGTCCTAAAATTTTCATAATTTCAGGAAAAATAAAATAAAATAAGCAACTAATAAAGCGGAGTAAAGAGTAAATAAATAAATGATGTGAGAGGGTAATGGAGGCAGCTTTTCTATAGTGCTTTCTTTTCCAAAGTTTTGAGTGGTGCCAAAAATTTTATAGAAAACTAAGATCTCTATCCGACTTTACTTTCACTTGAGTTCAATTAAGAGAAACTCGCACTTCAAAAAAGCACGTTGTTGCTAGGTCAAGCTGCTCAAGTGCTCGAATAGACAAATGTAGCATCGCATTCTTTCATGGCAGTGCTGCCATATTTGCAAGATTTTGACTTTCTTAGGGATGTTTTTGATGAAAACGTGGACAAATTTCAAGAACGTCCATCATCATGCTTCTAATATAAGCAACTTATGCCATGACATCTTTTTCATTTTCAATTATTTTTTATTTTGTATATCCGAAAAAAAGGATAAATAATTTAACTAGAGGCGTTCAGTTGTAGTTTATTTTTTATTTATTAAATGAAAGTTTGACCCCTAAGGGTGAAGGTATTGAAAACAACGGCTTGCATGAGCCATGAGGTAATGTAAAAGAAAAGTTGGGAGGTAAGCAACTTCGAAAATATCATAGACGTTGTGTAACATGGACACGATGAGAATGGGAATATTGTTTTGCGCCAATATTCATATGTAACCTATATATATATATTTGATAATAACTAGAAGTATGGGTAAATGAGTCCTTTCAATAAATAATGTTATAGCCCTCGTCAATGTCAAATTCGGCCAATTAGAAGAAAAATTGATGAAATTTTGCTATTAGAGACGTAATGTATGAATATATGAAAGATTGGAAGACAAATTAAGTAGTGAAAAAAATGAAAGAGAACAAAATTCTGTTAGAATTAAAAATTTGAAATTGTAGGGTGAAAATTATCCAAATTTTATTCTCAATTTGGCCCCTTCTAACGTGCTATTTAACCCAAAAAAAAAAAAAAAAACATGAAATTTGATATTAGGGATGAGACGCATGAAAATATGGAAATCGGGGACAAATCAAAGGATAAAAAAGAACAAGATTAAATTATGCTTCATAGACGAAAAGTGAACATCACCCTTAATATATTCTCTCTATTTACTCCACACATGTCCAAATACCAATTCGCATCCATGCATGCATTGGAGATAGCGATGGGCAGGAATGTTTTGCACCAATTTTAGAGAAAAGGGAAAACTCCATTCATCACTTACATTCTAGACCTTATATATATATAGATATATATTTATATATATTTCTATTAGCACTTATTTTATTTCAAAAATACTATCGGAATTTTTATAGCATCACCTGCTCGTTCCCTATGAAGTTAGTGGTTGAACTTATTTTCAAATGCAACTAATAAAAATCAAAGTAATCACCCTCTATTAGTTGTTAGATCCGCCTCCACATTATCAACTATCGTCGTAAGAAACTAGTAAATTGTGTCAGAACTTCCACTTATCACTTACATTCTAAACACACAGATCGGAAGAGCGCTCTCTCTCTCTCTCTCTCTCTCTCTCTCTTCTATACGAAATTTTCTCATTTTTATTTATGCTTGTTTTATTATTATTTTTTTAAAAAAATACTAAATAACATATGATGGTCACACGATAAAAAAAATTAA